>ML846820.1:25306-38103 GCA_009831015.1 Picea engelmannii
AAATTCCTGATGAACTTCCGGTAGAAACTAGCCAATCCATGAAAACTTCTCACCTCAAATATACTCTTTGGTGATGGCCAATTCTTAATCACCTCCACATTATCTGGATCCATCGTCAACTTATCTGCAGAAATAAAAAACCCCAAATAAATGAGCTCTGTCTTCATGAATGAGGATTTCTTCATGTTTATCAGCAGCTTCTCTTCCTGCAACCTCTTCATCACTATAGCCAAATGTTTCAAATGCCCTACCTTTGTTTTACTGAAAATCAGTATGTCATCTAGATACACAATGACAAATTTTCTGATGAAATCCTTCAGGACTTCATTCATCGATCTCATGAAAGTACTCGGTGTGTTTGTTAATCCAAATAGCATGACAAGCCACTCGTATAACCCTTCATTGATTTTGAATGTTGTCTTCCATTCATCACCTTCCCTCATGCGGATTTGGTGATATCCACTTTTCAAATCAATCTTTGAAAAAAATTTGGCCCCACTCAAGCAATCCATCAGATCATCCATCCTTGGCAATGGAAATCTGTACCTGATGGTTGTTTTGTTGATTTCCCTTGAGTCAGTACACATCCTCCAACCTTCGTCTTTATTTGGACTGAGTACTGTCGGAACAACACACGGACTCAAGCTTTCTCTGACCAAACCTTTGTCCAACAAATCCTGGACTTGTCTTTTGACCTCTTCATTCTCATGAGGCCTTAATATGTACACTTCTTTGTTTGGAAAACTAGCTCCAGGTATGAGATCAATTTGATGAATTATACTTCTAATCGGTTGCAACGAACGAGGTAGTTTGTCCACTATTATGTCAACGAACTCTTCCAGCAGTTCCTGAACCTCTTTTGGTAAATCATCTACCCTTGTGATGGTTAAAACAATCTTTGGCTTCCTGACCACAATGAATTGTGGTTCCTCCTTCTTCTTAACCTCTGTAAGAAGTGCCTTCACACTCATGAGAAGTACAGTGTTGCTTACTTCAGGTTTCACCTCCTTATCTTTGATTGGAAGCAACATCTGAGTTCTCCCATTTTTCTCTAGGGTGTATGTGTTCTTCCTCCCACGGTCTACCCAACAATAGATGACAAACATCCATAGGAATAACATCACAGAGTATTTAATCTTTATACCCTCCTATTTTAACCTCAACTAAACATTGTTTCGTGACATTTACCTGATGTCATTTTTGCAGCCATGAAACCCTATATGGGCTCAGATGATCAATCATCTCCAGCTCCAGCTTTTCTACCATCTCTATTGAAATGAGATTATCTGTGCTACCACTATCTACAATAACTTTACATTTCCAGTATTTGGATTTGCATGCAGTCCGAAAAAGTCGGTTTCTTTGGACTGAACTCTCCACCTCCTTCTTTGGTGTCAAAAGAGTTGTTTGCATCATCAACGATCTTCCGCCTTTCACCTTTGTGCTTCGGCAATGTGAGTCTCTCCTTCCTCTTTCTTCTTGCTTGTACATTCATAAGACTTGTGTCCGACCTTTCCGCGCGTGAAGCATTTTATCACTCCACCTCTTCCTCTTCCTCTACCTCTAGTATGAGGAAAAATGTTGTTATCAACATACTCTCCTCTCTGATCAGCATACTTCCTTATCTGTCCAGCATATTTCCCTTTCTGTGAACTTCCACCTCTCTCAGTCTGAGGTTTCTTCCATTCTTCCTTAGGCTTCTAATTTTTATCTTGGACGACTGATTTTCCCCTGGCTTGACTTCTGCCTCGGCCTCTTTGACCTTGTTTTCGACTCAGCTTCTCTTCCACCTTAAGATCCATTTGATAAGCATCTTCCACCATTCAGATGGTCATCATGCTCATCTCATCCTGAATTTCATATCTCAGGCCATTCATATACCTGGCAACCTTTTCATCATTACTTTCACGATGACCTTCTCTGATGTTCAACCTGTAGAACTCTTTAGTGTACTCCTTCACTGTCATCAGATTTTGTCTCAAATTCTACATCCTTTGAAATAGAGTAATTTGGTAATCTCTAGGAATGAATTTCGCTTTCATCTTTGCAATCATCCTATCCCAACTCTTGATTTTCTGCTTACCTTGGTGGCGTCTGTCAGCTTGCAATTGACCCCACCACAATGTTGCATGTCCTTTAAGTCTCATGACAGCATGTTTGACCTTCTTGTCTTCTTCGACATCTTCATAGTCAAAATGTGTGTCCAGAGATCTAATCTAGTCTAGAATCTCTTCAACATCCAAGTTTCCCTCATAAACTAGAATGTCCATTTTGGCTCTTGCACTCATTCTTGCAACAACTCTAATCAAGTGTTCATTTGCTGCATCTTCTACTGCAATTTCTTCTTCTTCATGTCCAGCGTCATATTCACTTTCAGACTCACTGACATCTCCAATATCAGTTGTGCACCTTTGTTTTATTTCCACATCCATGAGTATGGCGTGAATGTCATGCAGATATCTTTCCACTTCTGGATTCTACACCTTCCTGCCCCTTCCTTCTGGCATTTCCATTTCCTCTGGCGGATCGAGTGTTTTCCTGTCTCTTCTCCTCGGTGGCATGGCTAAAATTCCTTATCTCTTTTCCTACCTGAAATATACAAAAAAGAATCAGGCTCTGATACCAGACGGTGCAGACCCACTCGGCCCTCAGGTCGAGGATCTTCTTATAGGATCGTTCCTCGTTTCCCTTTGAGCCAGATTGTCTCTTTCAATTCCCTATTTGAATCTTCTTTCTTTTGATCCACAAGTCCTTTCAAAAGCTTCCCTGGAACGAACGACACTAGGTGCAAGCTCCCCCTTCTCTGCATGACCACCGGCTATGACCAAGGCCTAAACTGAAAGGTGCTTGTCACAAATCTCCTCTCGCAAGTTCGCGAGTCGAAGCTCTCTACTCCTCCTGCCCAATCCTGCAATATCCGAGATCACGAGATGTATATAACTCCTTCCCTTGTCAGTTCCCTCCGCGTGTGACCACTAGCTAGGCTTCCCACTAGCGCTTCTCGCCTTTCGCCACTTCGTAAGTCGAAAGGTTGGACTTCTGTCCCCTTATCTTATGAACCCCCGAGACATGAAAATTCAATGGGGTGTTGACCCTCTTCAATGAACAACGTGTGTCTCCCTACTGTCAGTGCCCTCCGCGTGTGACCACCGGCTAGGCTTCCCACTAGTGCTTCTTGCCTTTCGCCACTTCACAAGTCGAAAGGTTGGAATTTCGTCCCCTTATCTTACGAACCCTCGAGACACGAAAAGTCAATGGGGTGTTGACTCCCTTCAATGAACAATGTGTGTCCGCCTATCTATTCCATGGGCCCACCTTGCAATTCTACCACGTGTTCCTTATGCTCCACTTCGCACTTCACCTTTCGCAACCTAGAGTACCCAACCTTTGGACTCTCACCTCGTGAACCTTCGAGTTCATGAGATCTCTATATCTCTACCACCTATCCTCCCCGGATGGACGGCTCTGATCCACTCGCCAGTTCGCTACTCGTGGCTTCGCGCATCTCCCTACTAGGCTTTCGGTTCTCTAACTCACGAACCCCCGAAATGAGATTCCGTGAGTGATCCAACGGTCCTGGGTGACTTGGATCCTACGGCCCTAATTTATTTTGAGCTTACACTTGAGGAAATCTCATCGTAACATTCCTACTTCTTTGAATATCTTATGGCTCTTGTGACTTCACGAATTCTTCTCAAATAATTCTGACCGTCCATTTCTTCCTGGACAATTCCTATGAATTTAACCAAGTATTTCTCCGCGAAACTTACCCGCCTACAACACAAACTTACCATGCCTCCTTTAAACTCCTCAAGGCACCAACCTTCTGTGCTTTTCTTTGACAACTGTGAAGACCCTATCCCTCCTGAGCTTTCTCCAACTCTGATTCTTAAAGAAGACTCCCACACGCACTCCTTGTGGCGAATCATTCAATTACTTCAAAGAAATTGAAGTCCTTCGACTCTGTGCACTCCCTGCAGCAGTAGTCCTTCAACAATTTCTCAAGTTCACAAACTCTGATACTTTACTCGGCCTGCGCACACCTTGCATGGCTCCTGTGCTCAACTTGCACTTCTGTGAGAATGAGAACAATTTTTATCCCTCCTGAGCTTTCAGAGATGAACTTTGACTTCTGTCAAAGCACTCCTTGTGGACAAACTTCACTGCACTCCTTGAAGGAATTTTACTCACTTAGGCAGAAAAATAATTGAAACTCATTCCTTACTCTTCCTTCCAGATTTCAAACATTTAATAAGAAATCATACACACATGGCCTAAACAGCAAATGCATGACAGAAAGTAAACATCCATGAGCATATCATTCAATAATGCATACACAAAGAATATATGAGAACCATGAGTCTGAATCAAGGCTTTTTGTATTAAGCCGGAACTTCTGTACATGGAATTCTTCTACACAACTCTCTGCCTCTTCTCTTCTCTGCTCTATCTTGACAATCATGTTACAATTATACAATGAGGGTGTCTATATCCTGTTTCCCTCTTGCGCTCTAAAACTGTCTAATCTAGAATTAAATTCTATCTACCTACATTCATTACACATAAAGGCTCCTATCTACTATGGATGAGAGTGGATCGCTCAAGTTCCTTTTACAATAATACAAGCATGCCTCCACTTAATGACTTCATTAATATTTCAAAACATTTTCAAAAAATGTGCTCGGTGCTTTTCCAACTGTCTCTTATCTCCGCGTTGTCTTGTTGCTGGCTATGCTTGCACGCCCTTGTGATGCTCTTGCATCAGAAATGATTGCAAAGAAACTCAGGAGGTCAAACTATGGTTATATCCCCCAACTTCATTCTTGAATTATAATACTTCGAAATTAAAATTCAGAAAACAAAAGTAAACATAACAAAATCACTCAATTAAATTCTGAAAGTGTTTTCTAAAAGACAACAAGGGAAATTGACAACTACATAGTTGAAAACTGTGACAGAAAGACTAAAGAACAATTTTAGAATCTTCTCCAGGTTTGGGCAACATAAATCTCCAATTTTATTTTCCAAGAAATTATTAACAAAATCTTAAAATTTAATCAATTAAGTGGATATCTCTCGTAAGACCCTACAGGACAGTAAAATCAAATTACAATACATCTATAGAGAGCCAACAAATATCAGTTCCAGAACTGATAACTCCGTCATGAACTTAATTAAGGCCTTTCAATAATTTATGCAGGGACCCAAGATCCCAACAAACATAAATTTTGGCAATGATTGCATACACAACAGATTCGTTTTAATACACAGAAGTGGAAACATCAACTCAGAATTGAATGCATACACAAAAGACTCGTTTTAAAACACTAAAATGGGAAATCTCAAGCTTGGAATTGAATGCATATACATTAAATTTGTTTTAAACACCGAAATGGAAACTCTAAAGATTGGAATGAATGCATACATAGTAAATTCGTTTTGTGTTGGGCAATTTTAAGAACCAAAAACTTGTTTAAATACGTAGAGATCTATCCTTGGTAAACACAGAGTAAATCGTTTTGTGTTGGACAAGTTTAATAACTAAAATCTTGTGTAAATACTCATAGATCTATCCATGGTAAAACATAGAAGTACCAAGAAGACAATAGTTGTACAATGTAGAGAATCGTTGTGTGAAGAGGTGAGGTTTTTTCAAGCAACAAAATTTAATCAACGGTTACAAACTTATTCTCAGAGCAAGGGTGGCAGAAAGAAAAGAACGAGTGAAAAATCCTAATTCATAGAACGACAAACCATATGACACTATTCCAACTACATAATACCAAGCATCTAGCCAACTAAATTCAGAATCCATTACATAAATTTTTAACTCAATTACAAACAACAACAAAAAAATGAACGTATCGTAACCGGTGAAATTTATTGTTGATGTTCTTCAGCAGCTGGCGCTCCTCCTGGATCCTGCTTGCAAATCGATGAGACATCACTGGTACCTCAGACCTCCCAACCAACACTAGGGGTACTCTTCCTCCCCTTGAGACCCCAGAGCTACAAACAGGCCATGCACACAAACCAAAGAAAAGATAGCTCCCACCTTTCCTCGCAAGGTCGAGCTACCACTCTCAATTCGAGCTGGGTATCCCAACTCCCACAAGAAAAATCAGTCAAGAAAAATATGGCAGCATAACCTTACGATTGTCAGTCGTGATCCATTCCTCCTCTCTACCATTACGTTTATAGATTTCTCTTAGTGAACACTTTCCAATTGCACGTTAAACTCTTTTTATTAAATTTTATTAAGAAATATTATCCCCCGTACACTTGTCACCCGATCCCTTAGTTTCACCCAAAATTCATTTAATTAATTTTCCAATTTCCCTCACCCACCTAAAAATGCTCCTTGTTGTCCCTTTATTCCCTCAATTTCCTTTAATGGTTGATGCCTTTCTTAAAGCTTAGTTGAGTTCTAATTAGGAAAGTTCTCTAGACTAGATTCCTTTCTATGTTCCACATTCCTTTTGCAATTAATTTCCCCTTTTGTCTAAGTTCTAATTTAGCAAGTTTTGCACATAAACAACAATTAATTTTTAGATAATTAATTTCTCCTTTAAATTATAAATTTGATTTTTCTTCATCGCCCCTTTATTAATTGCTTAATTAAATTTTAGTCCGCATATCCTACTTAGACATAGGCTTTAATTTCAACTAGGCTTAGTAATTTTTTTAAGGGAAAAATTATAATTAATAAACTTTACTCATACATAATTATTTTAAGGCTGACCATGTCAAAGTAATATATTGTTTTCTAGGCACCTAGGTTCATTGACTCACTTGTGTTTGAAAATCGTGGTGTTCCCTTCAAGACGCATTATGTGCTCCAAGGGTGCCACTCGCCTTTATTCATTTTTCGTTTATGTGAAGTGCCCTTCAAGATGCACTACATGCTCCAAGGGTGCCACTCGCCTTTATTCATGTCTCATTTATGAAATGTTCCCTTCAAGACGCACTACGTGCTCCAAGGGTGCCACTCACCTTTTGACTGATTTTGGCAGTTGTCCAACCCTTGGAGTCAATGCTCCATCGGGCGACCTTGTGGGAGACTAAGGGCCTCTAAGGAATAATGACCCTGGCTTATTGCACACCCTTTAAAATATTCGTGAGCAGCTGTCTCAATCTGCCCTCATGGAATCATGGATCTCTCGAACTAGGTAATCATTAACCTACAGTTCCAACCATGATGAGAGTGCTAGTAGGTTGTGGCAGGGACATTTCCACACCTCTCCCTCAATATATTTTGTTTTTGTGCATGGCCCCTTTACTCCTAATGTGAGTCTGGTTAGAAAGAAATCATCATCTTGCATCCATCAATAAAACATGTCAATGATCCATAAACAACATCATAATATACCTAGTCATATGTCACATATGCAATAACAAAAATACTCAAACCATATACAGTCTACTCCAGAGTCCAAGGAGGTCCATCAATGCCATCAAAATCCTCAATCTGTCAAGAGTCCTGCACACTCATGAGAAACCAGTCAATAACACCTGTCTATATATAAATAACATAACATAACATCATAATCCAGAATCTCATCATCATAATCCATAAGCGAAGCAGACAATCATATAATGAACTGGATCACTTGCACGCAAGTGTCCTCAAAGAATAAGTCACATCAGGTGTTCCCAAGAGCGGGATGTTACATACACCCCCTCTTGTTTTAAAATTTGTCCCGAAGTTTCACGGTATACAAGTGCAGAAATAAAGTGTCTGACAATATCTAAATGTCTACCTATCAAACAAAAATGGAAACTCGTGGCGCATATCATATGTGTCCTCCCAAGTAGCCAAGTGCGGACTATAATTGTCCCATTGGACCTTGACCTGGTCGCCTATTTGACGTCGTAGTTTTCGAATGTGATGGTCCAAAATGTGGATTGGCTCCACCATGAGCACACCCTCGTCCAACACCTGCAAGGAATTCATGTCAATCAAATGTGTATGATCACTAACATAATGTCTCAAAACAGATACATGAAAAACATCGTTCATATGCCTAAAAGAATCAAGCAAGGCTAGTCAATAGGCCACGGGCCCCTTCCTTTCGACAACCTTGAAAGGTCACATGAACCTAGGAGATATTTTATCACCCTTTTCAAACTTGATCGAACTCTTGTGTAGTTTCACCCGCAAGAATACTCGATCACCAACTTCATAACTACAGTCAACGCAATGCACATCGACATAACTCTTTTGTCGATCTTGCACTTCCTTAATCCTTTGTCTTATCGTTTTCATTTTCTCTTACACTCTTGGATCGCTTCTGGTCCTACCAAGACCCTATCCTCAAGCTGATCCCAATTCGAAGATGTCTGACACAATCACCCTTAAATAAACTCAAAAGGCACCATCTTAATGGTGCTTTGATAGATGTTGTTGTATGAAAACTATACCAGTGGCAAGAAATCCTCCCAACACTTTTTTTGGTCCATCACGTACGTACAAAACATATCTTCCAAGATTTGGTTTGTTCTTTCTGTCTGCCTGTCTGTCTCCGGGTGATAAGCGATACTAAAATTAATTTGGGTTCCCAAGGCCTCTTGGAAACTAGTCCAAAATCGTCCTGTAAACACTAGTCCTCGGTCGGATATAATCCTTTTAGGAATTCCATGCAACCTCACAATATAGCTGATAAAAACTCTAGCTATGTTAAGTTCCTGATACGTCATGTGCACAGGAATAAAATGTGCACTCTTCGTGAGAGTGTCAACTATCACGAAAATCGAGTCATAACTTCTTGTGTTCAGCGGCAATCCCACAATGAAGTCCATCAAAATGGCATCCATATCGATTCCAGAATGACATGTGGCTGTAGTAATCCAGTCAGATGTCTATGTTCAGCCTTTACTTGGTGACATTCCAGACACCTCTCCAAGTAGTTAACTATGTCCACCTTCATCCCTACTAGAAGATTGAGGGATTAAGGTCTACCCTCATCTTCATGACTCCTAGATGAGCCATGTACAATTCTCTATGGGATTTGTTTAAGATAAAAATTCTCAAATTGTCATTGGGAGGTACATAAATCCAATTATTATATCTCATTAATCCGTCATTGTCCATAGTAAATCCCTCAAATTTTGGTACAAAAATGGTGTCTCATTCGATAAATTCCTTAACCTATTTATACCAGTCATCATCGCATTGTAAAGTTAGAATCCTTCCATGAATATTCGTCTGAAGAGGTATCACCGAAAATATGTGTGGTCTCCAACTCAATGCATCTACTACTCTGTTCACTGTTCCTTTTATGTAGTTAATCTCAAAATCGTACTCGCTAAGTAGTTTCGACCAACGCCCTTGCCGCGTGTTCAAGTCACTTTGCATAAAAATTTGTGCGGAAAAACACAATGGTATGTTTTCAGTTCAAATTTCCATCCAATCAGGTAGTGTCTCCACACTCTCAGGGCATACACAATGGACAATAAGTACAAACCATGCATCACATATTTCTCCTCATGCTTTCTTAACTTCCTTGAGATGTAAGCGATCACTTGAGCATATTGCATCAAGACTCCACCTAAGCCTTCATTGGATGCATCTGTGCATACCAAGAAGTCCTCGTCCATGCCATGGACTTTTATTATTAATGCTATCGTCAACAGATCCTTGAGCCTTTGAAATTATTCCACGCATTTCTCAGTCCACAAAAACTTCTTATTCTTCTTCTACAATTCCATAATCGGATTTGCTATCTTTGAAAAACCCTCGAGGAACCATCGATAATATCCCGCTAAACCCATGAAGCTACGCACTTTTGAGACATTTGTCGGCACAAACCATTCCATAATAGATTCTACCTTCGTTGGATCCACAACGATACCTTCGCTAGAGATGAAATGCCCTAAATAATGAATCTTCGATTGATAAACGAGCATTCTGACAGTTTCCCACATAATTTGTTCTCTCATAGACATTGTAGTACCAAGTGAAAATGTTTTGCATGTTATTCCATCGTCCGAGAATATATCCAAATATCATCAATGAATACTTGAACAAACTTGTCCAAGTATTCGTTGAACACCCCATTCATCAAGATCATGAATACCCCTAGGGCGTTTTTCAGTCCAAACCATAAAATGGTAAACTCGTAATGTCCAAACCCCGTCTTAAATCTGGTCAAAGGAATGTCTTCCTCCTTCATCTGTAACTGGTGATACCTTGATCTCAATTCAATCTTTGAAAACACTGTCACACCTTTCATCTAATCAACATATCATCTATTCTTGGAAAAGGATACTGGTTCTTGATCATTTCCTTGTTCAATTGATGGTAGTCAATGAAGAGTCTCCATGACCCATCCTTCTCCCATATGAAAATAACAATTGCACCCCAAGGAGACACACTTGGACGTATAATTCCTATATCCAACAAGTCCTTCAATTGTATTTTCCACTCCTGTAACTCAGGGGTCAACATCCGATAAGGAATTCTTGTTATCGGTTTAGTTCCTGATTTTAGGTTGATGGTAAATTACAATTCCCTCTCAGCCAACAACCCTGAAAAATCCTCTGGGAATATGTCTGCAAATTCTCATACTACTGGAAGGTTTTCTAGTCCTTTCTCCATGCCTTGGTTGTTCAATGCTAATAATGTATAGGACTTGCATCCTAGCACATTCTCTTCTGTAGTACCTAGTTCTATCAAAAACCAAAGGTTTGATCGACGATTGTGCATGACGTCTTGAGAACAGGGGACTGGTGCTCGGCCTAGCGATTATTCACTATTGTTTAAATACTATGGGTATTTCCTAATCTCCTATTGTAGTGGGTCTTGTTGATTCAACCGCTCTGGCTCTCTTAACCAGAAATTCACGCTGGTAAAGTGGCTCTCCACCTGTCCAACATCCAGTCTTCAGTCCAGTATCCTAGTCCCCGAAGTAGAAGTTGTTGGCCCACCAACCTAGAATCCCTGGTCTCTTTCGTGGAACAAGCCTAATGACTATTTTTGTTGATGCGGTGGTCCTCTGTAGGGAGTTCCTCACTAAGGAGCTGGTCATCGGGGAGTTGTGAATGCGGATACTCATGATGTATCCCGATACTTTGGTGCACATCGAGATGGTATCTGATGCTACTGTGCACCTGACATCATCCATCTTGTTGGTCTTGCAGGAGTACTGCCTTGACCCCCCACTGATCAACTCTTCATCAGCTATGAGGGCCTTCTGGACCGCATCGTGTAGCGTCTGAGGCATTAGGATCCTCACCTTCACACGAATGCTGACGTTTAAGGCCATCACATCTCATTGACCTTCAACATTTTTATTCTTGTATGTGGAGCACACCTAAGAAACTCCAAGAATCAAGCCTCATACTAGGGCACCGTCCGACCACCCTGTTGTAAGTCATTGAATTCATTGGGTTGACGCTCAATGGATTCCTCGGAGAAATACCTCTCCCTAAACTACTCCTCAAATAGTTCCCATGATGTGTCTTCGATGGCTGTGTTCAATTGTGTTAGGATAGTCTTCAACCATAGAAGAGCACTCCCCTTCAACTGAAATACCACCATGTAGACCTTCATATGCCTCGGTGGCTGCGCCGTCCATGGCACCCAAGAAATCTAAAAACTTGACCTTCTCGAGTTCTTGGTGAATTCTATCAGTACCGATCGGGGTGCACAGTGGACTCTCAAGGGGTACAGGTGCCCCAGCCTCATCTCTATCCAAACGGTTAAACAAGGCCTATGACATCCTCTGAAAGGACCTCATCATATTAATCACATCCCGCACGACAATCCTCTCATGCTCAAGACTTGTTCTTCTCTTTCGGGGTTGGACCTCTCTGGCGTGGGTGCTATTGGAGGTGTTGCACCTCCACCCTTAGTACCATGTCGTCTATCTCCACGACGTCCTCTAACCAGGAAGACCGTATGGATAGGTTAAAATTTTTAATGAGTGCTAATTTTTTTAATCAAGGGTCTAATACAGTGGAAGGCATGATGATCCACAGTCATAGGGTTGAACTCGCTTTGATACCATATGTAATGGCCCCGCCGTTACAACAACAAAATCGACATACAACAGGTAAACAATTTTTTGTTTGCATTAGGAAAAATACATCACAAATAATAACCACATCATTGGAACATCATTTGACATATTAATTAAATAATATTAACACATTAACAATCATGCACGACATAATCTAACACAACATTGCAATGAATAATGATACACATATCAATGCATTAACACAATAAACAACAACCCATAACCATTGCATTCTCTTTTAATAATGACACATCACAACATGAATCATAAATCGCTCAATTTATCTCATAAGGAGAATCATCATATAACACAACACTCCTTAAGGATCATAAATATAATCATAAAATGACATAAGATACTACCCGCCCAACCTACCCTGCAAGGTTAGGACCTCCAGGACACATAAGCAATGCTCAAGCCCAGGTTGCAATTGATTTTATCCATTTAAGGTCTTAGGGCTAGCAACTGTTCTAAGGAACAAGGAGGTGTCTAATTCCCATAGCCCAACATAAACCGCAATCCAAACTAGCTCATCCCTCTCATCTAATCATCAATTATTCATCATAGTGCAAATAATATTCTACTTTACTTAATAATCTTCCAACAACATTAAGTGTAAATGAGTAAGAGGCTTTTACGTAAAGAACAATAACCCCAAGAGAATAAATAAATCTTAGTCTTGTGTAACTCAACTATGCATTTTCATATTAAGGAAAATATTCTAAGAATATAGATATCAGGAATCTAAAGGATAAAGTCATATACACATTTGCGAGG
>ML846821.1:22430-35278 GCA_009831015.1 Picea engelmannii
GTTGGATTTGAATCCCTAGTCCAGCCATGATCTTAGGGCAGATCCTCAACTGAAGGAGGAAAATCCTCAACTTCCCCAAGGATATCTCAAGTGGTTAAAGCCTCTCCAAGGCTATATAAGCAAGCTTTCTAATGGTGAAAGGGGACTGGAAGAGGAGAATCATACCAAACTTATGATCTTATAAGTGGTACTGGAACATAGATATTTTGGAAGCAAGAGACCTATGATCTCATAGAGAGAAATCAGTGAAGCTATCGTCATTCAGATCGTGGATCTTTTGAGCAAGGGGTAGACAAGGAGGAATTGACGAAACTGTTGCATTAACATCTACGACTGTAAGCAATGTTTTGTCCTCATTAATATAATTTGCTTGGCTTGTTTCTTTCTAATTCATGTTCAATCTCACATGAATTTGTCTCTTTAGTAGATATACCTATTTCGGACTAATCTTGATAGAGTAGGAAGTGGTCGTACTTTGTTTGTCTACAGGGCTTATCGAAGAGCGAAAGATTGGAGCTCAACTCGGAGCATGCAGGGACAAACACCGGTAAAAGGTACTTCTTTTCTCTTTCCTCCTCATGCATTAGTTTGTAGAGATATTAAAGGAAGTCAGTGTCCATGTTAAGTGTCTTCTATCTTAATATTTAAGAGTCTAGCTCTCAAGAGGAGATCTACCTGTCAGCAGGGAGATTTTCCTTCAACACATATTGATGAGTCATAGTTGATGAGTAGTTGAAACATGATTGGTACATGGTACATGGTTGATGCACTTGTTTATGGTATAGTTTGGTGCATGGTTGATGCACTTGTTTATGGTACAGGTTGATTACAGGCCGAGGTACAGGTTGATGCATGGTTGATGCATCGTTCAGGTTTATTGGTATAGGTTTACAACAAAATATCTCATAGTGATAGTGTGATAGTGGTTACATCATTATACTTCTACTTCAGGGTGGTTGGACGAGGAAAGGACATGTGGTTATATCCACCTTTCAGTTGTAGCCGGAGAACATAGGGGGTTGTAGCCTCCTTCTGGTTGCAAAAAGAGAATTGGGGAGTTGGAGCTTCCCTCAGTGAGAAACTAGGGGGTTGGAGCCTCCTTCTAGTTGCATCTGGAAAACAAAGGAAGTTGGTGCTTCCAATGAATGTAATTCTTCAAGACATATAAGAAAAATAATTCTGTGGTTTTCTCCTGATTTGGGTTTCCACAAAAAACACTGGTGTACTGTGTATGTGTGTGATTGTTCATTTCTTATTGCTCATTATTGGATAATAATTCTACATTGATATAACACTTGGATTATTTTAATAAAAAGGATTATAATTACGCTATTACTGATTCACCCCCCCTCTCAGTAATCCAACAATTGGTTTCAGAGCAGGTTCCTTGAGAAATCAGTTTAAACACTGAAAGGTATATCATGGAGAGTACCAAATTGTATAAAAATGGAATACCACAGTTTGATGGATAAAAGTATGCTTTTTGGAGCATAAGGATGAAGACATATATACAAGCACAAGGATTTCAAGTTTGACAATCAATTGTAGATGGATATACAACACCAACAGTTCCACCAACAAATGACAAAGAAGTGAAACTTGATGAGAATAATTCCAAAGCCACAAATGCACTTTTGAATGGTCTCAGTGTTATTGGATAAATCCGTAAGTGAAGACACAAACCAATCTCCCTAGATCCACCTGGATCTAGAACAAAGAAAAACAAAATATGACTCTTTCCCTAGATTTTAACCATTGAATGTACTAGGAGGCAAGAACAAGTTACATACCTTATAATCACTTCCTATGGTCTTTGTTGCTCCTATTTTGCTCCAGTTCTCTTGTGCAGCCAAGACCAAGACAACACAAACCAACCAAAGTGAAGATAGCACAATCTATTCAATAGTCAATCTATGTATATGATCAAGGAATTATACAATAAAGTGGAAATAAATTTATGGGAAAGAATCATATTACTGTATCATATTAAATGTGAAAGACAGATTACAACCATGGCCTTGATGTCGTAAGTTCCCTTCCAACTTTCCTTCGTTCCCCACACACTTCTTTCTCCAAGGATTCTGAGACCATAGATCTGATAGCTACTCACAATCTATCTTGACAAAGCAAATCTCAAAGCCACTCTAACCAAGCCAAAGCTAACAAGCTCAAGAACCAACCAAAGCTAACCCAAGCTAACTTTCTCCATGAGAAATCCTCTCCTTTTATAAGTTGAAGAGGATAAGGTGAGGAGGTTAGGATGATCCCACTAAATCATGAAAATGAGTAAGATCCAAACCATTCGGATGCCACCTCACCATAGAAGTTTCTCCTTCTAGAAGATTCGAGAAAACACTCATTTTTCCCACGTGCAGGTATTCTCGCACCCTAGCTATAGAGAAACCTGCGAACATCTCGCACCCTAGCTATAGTGCAACCTGTGAGAATAGGTCATTCTCACACCCTGCCTATATAGCAACCTGCGAACTTCCTTTTTTATAAAGTTTTTACATAGGAAAATGCAACTTCTTTTCTCAGGAAAAGTTCTTCTCTCTTCTCTCTTTAGGAACTCAGGTCACTGACCCCTCTGAAGGCAACATATAGGTTTACATCATTAATGATCATAGGGATGACGAAAATAATGTGTAACACTCAGTGATACGGTATTCACCAAAGTTGCACATTGTAAATCTGCTAAAGAGATTTGGGACAAGCTTCGAAATATTTATGAGGACATATAAAAGTAAAAGAAGCAAAGCTTCAATCTTACAGAGGTCAGTTCGAACAACTAAAAATGAAGGAAGATGAGAATATTGCAGCCTAATTCTTATGAGTCGATGAAACAATGAATGAAATCATAGGATTGGGAGAAGAAATTGAAGAAACTGTAATTGTTCAAAAGGTACCAAGATCTCTTCCTATGAGATTTAACCCTAAGATATCAACACTAGAAGAAATATCGGATCTAAACTCAATAAGCATGGACGAACTGCATGGAATATTCACAACATATGAAATGAGAACTGAACATGAAAATCTAGATGTAGATGTAAAATAAGTAGCCTTCAAAGCATGCAAAAGATCAAAGAAAAAGAAAAAGGAACAAGAATAATATAGCAACAATAGTGACATCTCGAAAGATGATGAGGAAGTGCCCAACTTCGTCAAAAGACTGAACAAGGGAACCTGTGATAGGTATAGAGGTAAGATTTCTTTAATTTGTTTTAATTGTGATGGTATTGGTCATTTTGCTAACAAATGTCCTCATAAGAAAAAGAGTAATGATGAAGGTTACTCAAAAGGCAAACACACATATAAAGGCAAAAGAACTACAAATAAAATTTTCAAGAAAACATCATGCACCAAAGAAGACATTTCATCATCAGATGAAGATGAATTCAATGACAGTGAGACATGAAGAGTTCTATTCATGGTAGTAAAAGACTTTGACAAATAAGACTACAAAGAAGAATATAAAGAAGCCGAAGAAGAATATGAAAAATCCGAAGAAGAAATTGAAGAAGCAGAAGTTGAATATCGAGAAGAATTAATGTCTGCCATAGAAGTTATCAGAAGAGAAAAGAAGAAAAACAAGAAACTACAAGCATAACTAGACAAGAAAAATGATACTCGAGAACTAGAACAAATGATCACAAAATTGAAGGTTCAAATAGAAGAAGATAAAAGAATTGATGAAACACTCAAAGAAAATCTAGAAGAAAATGACAGGATCATTGGAAACTTGGAAGCAAAGATTGTCACACTAAGAAAGGATATTGAAAAGGAAAATATGTAGAATAGCTCAAAAGTTCTGGATGACATTATCAGTAGTCAAAAATATCATCTTGACAAGTCCGGATTGGGATACAATCAGACAGAAAAGGGATCAATATCCAAAACAACAGAGAAAGAAACATATCCAAATATTTATGCAGAAACAATCAAAGGGGATAGGAAGATATACAAGGAAGATTACAGGGACACTCCTCCACCAATAAGATTCAGATTTCAAAATAAACAACAAATAGATAGGCCTCAAGAAGAATAAGGATTCATAAGAGCACCTCCTTTCATAAGATCTTCAACTCCCAGGTATCAAACTATATTTTTTGGTTTATGTTATGCATGTAATAATTTTGGACATAAAGTTGTGAATTGCAGAGCTAACAACATAAACAATAACAAATTTGAGAGTCATACACAAAGGGGTTACTGAAGAAGACCTAGTGAAACACAGAGAAGAAGTTACAACAGGTTTGAATATTTGAGCATTGAAGTGGAATGTTACAAATGTAACAATTTTGGACACATGGAAAAATATTTCAGAATGACAGTCCTTCCTAAAGAACCTCAACAGAATAACAATAGTCATAGACAAGAACCTCAGAAAATGACATGGATAAGAAAGAAAGATCATTTTAGAAATGAAGAATGCACAATTTCTCTAACAACTAAGCAGAAGAAACATGGTTTGTATGTTGACAATGGATGTTCAAAACACATGACAGGTGATAGGGAAAGTTTTCTTACATTATGAAAGGAAAGAGATGGATCAGTCTCCTTCGGAAATGATGATTCAACCAAAATCATTGGAAAAGGCACAATCCGAATTGGGAACAAGAATGAAAAGGAAGAAAATGTTCTACTAGTAGAAGATATGAAACATAATCTTCTAAGCGTGAGTAAAATGTGTGACAAAGGTCATAAACTTACTTTAAATTCACAAAAGTGTGAGATAAGAAAAGAAGGTTCAGGGAAATTGGTCGCTACAGCTGCAAGAACTTCAAGCAACATATATGTGTTAAGTGAAATTGGAAAAGAAAAGTGTTGTCTAGGAAAGGAAGATGAAAGTTGGCTATGGCACAAAAGAATGGGGCACATACATTTTGATAACCTTATCAAAGTGAACAAAAGAGAAGCAATCAGATAAATGCCCCAGATCATGAGACCAACCAACACTTTATGCAAGCATTGTCAACAAGGAAAGAAAACAAAGACCAGGTTTAAATCAAAGGAATAGTCAACGACAAGACCACTGGAAATTGTGCATACAGATCTAGTTGGCCCAACTAAAACAAAGGGCTTAAAAGGTGAGAAATACTTCATGTTATTAGTTGATGATTATACAAGAATGACTTCAGTTTTTTTTCTCAATAATAAGTCAGAAGATTTTGAAAACTTCAAGATATACAAGGAAATGGTTGAAAATGAAATGGATTCAAAAATCAAATGCTTGAGATCTGATAATGGAGGAGAGTTCACCTCAAAGGAATTTATGGACTACTGCAACAATCATGGAATAAAAAGGCAATTCTCCATTGCTAGGACACCTCAACAAAATGGAGTTGTTGAAAGAAAGAACATGACAGTACAGGAAATGGCTCGACAATTTTAATGGATTCGAAATTGAAAGATATTTTTTGGACACACGTAGTGCATACAATAGTTCACATTCAAAACAGAGTAATGCTCAGAAGAAACACTGACAAAATTCCTTACGAACTTGGAAAGGAAGACCATAAAATGTAAAGAACTTCAGATTTTTTGGAAGCAAATGCTATATAAAAAGAGAATATGGCTTAATGGGAAAGTTTGACTCTCGTGTGGAAAAATGAGTACTTGTTGGTTACTCAAGTACAAGGAAAGAATACAAGTGTTACAAACTAATATTGAACAAAGTTGTGGAAAGCATCAATGTAACAATTGATGAAATAGGTAGACCATAATCAAAGGAAGAAAATGAATCAATGAAACAACCTTTAGAAGAAGATGAAAAAGAAGTAGAAGAGGAAGATGAAGAGAATCCGACAGAAGAAGAAGAGCAAGTTCAACAAGTGTCTCCAAAGACACCTAGTAAATGAGTACAGAAGAATCATCCTTTAGATCATATTATCAGAAACAAAGATGCAGGAGTTGAGACTAGAAGAATAATTTGTTCACCAGAGCAAACACACGTAACACTCTTATCTACAATTGAACCAAACTGTTTTGAAGAAGCCAACAAGAATGAATCTTGGAATAAGGCCATGGATGAAGAATTGGATCAAATAGAGAAAAATGACACTTGGGAACTAGTTCCAAGACCAAAGAATGAGAATGTGATCGACACAAAGTGGGTCTTTAGGAATAAATTGAATAAATATGGACAGGTTACAAGGAACAAAGATAGATTGGTATGTAAAGGATATGCACAGGTTGAAGGAATCGACTTTGAAGAGACATTTGCCCCAGTTGCCAGAATGGAAGCAATCCGATTGCTTTTAGCTTATGCATGCTCCAAAAATATTAAAATGTATCAAATGGACATAAAATCATCTTTTATGAATGGGGAAATTGAAGAAGAAGTCTACATTGAACAACCGGTAGGATTTTAGTTGTCAAAAAATGTAGATTATGTGTGTAAATTAAAGAAGGCCTTGTATGGTCTAAAATAGGTTCCTAGAGCATGGTACTCTAGACTGGATAAGTATCTGCAGCAAGAAGGGTTCAGAAAAGGAAGTGTAGAGAACAACCTCTACATCAAGGTAAGTGAAGGTAATATTTTATTAATTAAAGTTTATGTTGATGATATTATTTTTGGTAGTGATGATGACATGTTAAGCCAAAAATTTGCAAAAGATATGCAGAATGAATTTGAAATGTTGTTACTTGGAGAACTATCATTCTTTTTGGGACTTTAGATATGCCAAAGAAACCAAGGAACTTTTGTTTCTCAAACCAAGTATATCAAAGAAATGATAAAAAGGTTCAGTAAGGAAGATTGCAAACCAGTTGCAAGTTGAGAAAAGATGATGGTTCGAAGTCTACAGATCCGAGGCAATAAAAGTCAATTATTGACATACTACTACATGTGACAACATCCATACCAGATGTAATGTAGGAAGTTGGACAGGTGGCATGATTTCAAGCAGCACCAAAGGAATCACATGTATTAGCAGTGAAGAGGATTTTCAAATATCTCAAAGGAACATAAGATTTTGGATTATGGTATCCAAAAGGAAAGGATCTATCACTTATTGCCTACACATATGCAGATTGGGCAGGTTGTATTGATGACCGAAGAAGCACCAGTGGAGCATCATTCTACTTGGGTGAGTGTTTAGTATCATGGATAAGAAAGAAACAATCATCATTATCCTTATCTATAGCCGAGGCATAGTACATTGCAGCAACATCATGTTGTACACGGGTTCTTGGGATGAAACAAACTATGACATATATACAAGTTGAGTATGATGAGCCCATTCCAATATATTGTGATAATACAAGTGCCATAAGTATCTCAAAGAATCCAGTGATGCACTCCAAGACAAAGCACATTCCAATCAAGTATCACATTTTACGGGAACGGGTTGCAGAAAAGAACATCAGAGTTGAGTATGTGGGCACAAAAGAACAAGTGGCAGACATCTTTACAAAACCACTTCAACGGGAAGCCTTTGAGTATCTTCTCTAGAGACTCGAAGTTATTTCTACTCCAAAATAAATTCTTTTGAATGCTTATCTTATATGTCTTATATGTACACAAGGAATCACCATAAGAAGACAAATTAGTCAGGGGGAGCAACCTCGGATGGAAAGATACCTTTTCCATTGATGACAAAGGGGGAGAGACTTATCAGATGCAGAGGAAAGAGGCATGGTTCTAGAGGGAGCATATTTATCAGATGCAGAGGACAGAGGCATGGTTCCAGGGGAGCAGATTTATCAGATGCAGAGGATAGAGGCATGGTTCCAGGGGGAGTATGAGTGATATGATTTCATTATTGCATCAGAGTGTTTCCATCAATGCCAAAGGTGGATATTGTTGGTTAAGGTTTGTTGTCATTGATGTCAACCCTTGAAGAAATCCCCGTAGCACAAAGGTTGGGTAATGGACCCAATATTGTTTGCTGTAAATATGACTCGTTATTTTCTTGTCATGGTTGATAATAAGTAGAAATGGATGAACTCCAAAGTGGTACCCTTATGGTGAAATCTCTCACGGGAAGATGCTTTGCGGATTGAGTTATACTAGAAGTATGGTTAGATAAACCATTCTTATTTGTGGAATAATGAGATGAAGGTCAGTGAATTTGTCATTGAAACTATCCTAGATGGATATTGGAGACATATACAACATATTCTGGTCCTAGCTTGGCCAAGATTGTTAGAATAAGTTGTTTCTCTTATGTAGACTTATCAATATCACATCCACCCAAGATTAATAGCAAAGATTTAAATTTAGTAAAAAAATCTTGTATATTATCAAAACTTTTAGGGTCTAAGGTATTCAACTCTACCTCAAGCATATGGCCTTACATCTCATCCTTCTTTCCAAAGAGTCCTTCCAAGGTGGTCCAGATCTCGTTTGGAGTCTTGCATGCAGAAACATGAAACCAAAAATCATTGGATATTAACTCAAGAAGTAGCCCTATGGCCTCATACTTACAGCTCGCCCATCTCATCTTCTCAATCGCTGATGTAGGTTCTGTTTCTGTCGCCATTGTCAAATTATATAGTCATTTTATTTTGAGTTGGAATGTCGCCTTGGGATTCCAATCAAAATAATTGTATGGTGTGAGGATTACCACCAAGTTTGTCTGTATAATAGTTGTCATATCCATCTCTCCCACTATTTCTAAGAACCCCTAAAAATTTACTCTTAATCTGCAAGTGAAAAATTAAGAAATCATGATAGAAATGACACTTTAAGTGAAAATTCGTATCAGTTTCAAGAGATGATCTTGTAACTTAGTTTCAGAGAAAACAGTGAGGAATATCATCAAACGGTTGAAAACCCACTTCCAAAATGGGTCTATTTACGTTGTGCTCAGCTAGTTTTCTCCAAAACATAATATTTTGGGAGCAATGAATGTAGAAAGGTATGGCCACAAATTCGTATCAGTTTCAGGAGGCTATCTTGCCGCTTACTTTCTGAGCAAACAATGAAGAATTTCTCCAAACAGTTGAAAACCCACTTTTAAAATGAACCCATTTACTTTAATTTAGAGTCATTTCCTCCAAAATGTAATATTTTGGGAGGAATAATTGTTGAATGTTATGACCACAGATTTAGCTCCTCGAAACCCCGATTTTCCTTATTCTTTGGCTTGTCTGGCTTGCTCCAAGTAGCATATCTCTGATACCATGTCAGTGTTTCATGGAAACCTGCACATGAGATCTAGCTAAATCATGCACAAACAAATCTTATCAAGAAAGGAAGAGAGATTCAATATGGAAGAATGAGAAAATATATTCCACTACTTCAATGAGTTGATGATTGACACATAGATCATGATCAATATGATACAATGAATGAGTGGAATACACTCATATATAGGGAAACACATTCCATAATTAAGAAAAGCAATCAAGAAGTTAGATTTCCTTAGGAATTCATGCATGCATAATAGTGATGGTAAAAATAGAAAGTCTAAAATAGAACTAGTCAGTTAACTCCCACTGAACTAGTGTGTCGAAAATAGAAATTTCTCCAACAGATCGAATTGTCGACTATTTCTCCAGGTATTACTGTTATAGTTGTTAACCTTAGTATCCTATCTCTTTAGGGTCTTTACACGAGGTGACTGTGGAGGGGCAAGTCTTCACAATACTTGGAATCGACATTGGTCAAACTCACTCGGGCTCCTTGGAAGGTATACCCACGATTATGTGTGGGAGCTTGCACTAGGGTGTAAGTCCGTTAAGAATGTCATCAACGTAAATTTTCCACCCACTTACCCCAACCCCTTCTTATCTTGACTTCATGACGCTGGATTTCATCACCAACTAGTGACTTCGAAATAAGAAGGTTTTTTTTGCTTGGTTTGATTCCTAGATTTTATTAGTGAGTGTTGTTTGTTTCCTCTAGTCAGCCATATATTTTCTTCGTTCTTTACTTGGATCAAGAAAAATAAACCTTCTTCGTTCATGTAGGATGAAAGGGTTACCCCCAGAAGATCCGGAAGGTTACCAACCTTTGCCTCCTAACTCACCAGAAGGCTCTCCTAACGGAGTAGTCAACAATGAAGTAGCTTTCGAGGTTGGGAGCACACACTCTTTATAAGGATTTTAAATTGTTTTAGACTCTTTAGAGGCATTCATAATTCCCCCTCTTAGACTATATGCAACAAAATTGGGACTTATCGGTAAATGCAGACATGAACATATCTCCCTAGATCCACCTAGATCTAGAACAAAACATAACATAATATGATGATTTCCCTAAGATCTAATCATTGAGTTTACTATCTAACAAGAGATGGGAAACATATCATTTAAATATCACTTCCTCTCATAATTTTCGTCCTAGCTCCACTCTAGTGCTCCTGTGATATTGGATCTACAAAGGAGCACAAGCCAACCAAAGTGAAAGAAATATAATATACTCAACGATAACTTATGCATGTGATCAAGGAATCATACAATAAAATAAAGCAAGTTTTATGGGAAAGAAACATATCACTGTATCATATTAAAAAGAAAGTTGAGATTACAAACAAAGCCTTGATGTTGTAAGGTCCCCTTCTGATGACCCTTTTCTCCAACACACACACTTGCTCCAATCCTTGGATGAAGAAGATCCACAATGAATTGATAAACTAAAATGAAGCTCTCAAGTATGAACTGAAGTAGAATTCCTCATCCAATTCTTAGCATATTCAATATTAATATTGCTTGAATAAACCTTCATTAACCTTATCCATTTCCATGAGAAATCCCTCTTTATATAGGGGAAAGAGAGATGGTTGAAGAGATTAATATGATCCCACCAAATCAGAAAAGCGAGTAGGATCCAAACCATGCGGATGCCACCTTATCTTCTATAAGATCCCCTTATAGAACTTTCATGAAGTTTGACCTTTTATTAGCCTCTTGAAATCGTCACACCCTAGTTGTAGAGCATCCTGCGGAGACGTTGCATGCCAGTTGTATAGTAGAGAGCGACGACCAGACATCATCGCACCCTGCCTATGGAGCAGCCTGCGACGACCTTCCTTAATAGGGTTTTTGATAAGAAGAAGTTAGTCACCTTTCTCATGAATATAGGATCTTTTGGGAACATGAAACACATGTTTGTCAATGGATAATCAAGATGACCAAAATAATGTGTAACATAATGCCCCCCAAAGTATGAGGTCAGAACTCGTGACAACCAAAATACTTTGTAGAATGTGTGTGTTGGAAACACAGAGCACATCAGTCAGGAACCTACAAACAGTCAAGCATCAACATAATAATATACCATTTTCTGAGGTAGGCATTGCCATACTCAGATTACAAAATTTCAAATGAGTCGTGGCCACTAAATATACATCGTGGATCCATGTCAAGGTGAATCAACATAGCCACCCAGAATACACTGTGGATCTATGATTTAAAGAATTCAAATTCGGACATAGCCACGAGACATACAAAGTGGATCTATGTGTCAATACAAATCATGAATACTCTATCGTAACCTAGATGAGAATTGGGTGATCTAGGGTCTTCAATTCTTTCGTCCCTAAGTACGAATCTAACCATGTGATTATAGGTGTTGAAGTCAAACATGGTAGAAACCACTTGATTACTGGTCAATGATGAAAACCATTAATAAGTGCGAGGGAGGTCACCATTGATGTCAATGACTCCTAAGGTACCCCAATACAATATAACGAATCTGAATAAATGAGTTGAAGTCGAACACTCGATGGAATCTTCCAATCAAGGGTCAATGATGTGAACTGATGTTTGAAAGTGAAGAAACCTGTCATTGAGGCATGCAAGCTCTAAGGTATTGTATGATTTCTAAGTTTTGTTCCTGGATAATGAACTAAAGTCAATAGGAAAATACTTGTCATTGGAGGGCCTTGACGCATCCCCCATCAATGACATGAAATAAGTAACAGATTTGAGGTAGATCAGAGTATGAAGTGATTTGAAATTGACACACGAAAGGCTGACATGGTAGAAAATTTATAATTGTAGATGGTCGACTCAATAGGAGGATTATTAGAGTTAGACTTCTCTTGAACATATGAATGACATGACAATGGTCTTGGCAACATTGACTCAAGGAGGACCCAACATATGGACATGTAGATGGTCAAATGAGAGACAAATCAATTTCCCAACCTGGTTTCAATGGCGAGGGGGGGTTGTCATGTTCAAGAGAGACCATTACTGCCACTAACACAGATGTAGAGAGACATTTCTTTCCCAAATTCCCCCCCACCATTTCTGGCGAGTACTGTAGAAATTTTAATACAAATTATGTATTGCCTAGATTCTCCTGATCTAACAATTATATGCCATGGTTAAATACATAATCACTTCTTCAAATATTCTTGTGGAATTTAAAACACGATCGCCAATTGCAATATCAAGAAGAAAGATCAATCACAAATAACACATGTTTTTATCGGGAAATAATAAAGATAAAAACCCCACTATCATATATTATGTATATATCATGGATCATGAAACAATCTCATACAAAACTCTAATCCAATAGCTCTCAGTACATATACAATCATCTCACATCGTCATACACAAATTGACAAATTCATGTGCCAATTTACTGCTTCCAAACAACCTGCCTCCTCTGTGCAATCTCTGCAATGAATGAATTCCTCTTTCCTAGGATGCACAATCCTCATGGGCACATACACTACGTGTGTGGTTGCATGAGTGCACTCACTAATGTCACAATTGATAGTCAAACTATCCCTTTCACCTGTTATCTCAACTGGGTCTCCACTGGATCTAACATGCATGTAGTTAATAGTGGTAAATATTCAGTTGCATGTGAGATCATTGATTGTGAATTAATTAATAATTAATTCATTGATCTCTCACTAGTGTAAGTTTAGTTACAACTATTA
>ML846822.1:10835-35277 GCA_009831015.1 Picea engelmannii
TATATTGTATGGCGAATGGTGAAATTCGATATAATGAAAATAATAAAGGTTTTCCCGGTTGAGGGTTTCCGGTAAAAATCTCTGTGTACTCTGTGTATGAGCCATTGATTAATTTCTGTATTGCTTAAGAATCTATATGCATTTCTTTACTTCGCAGGTTTAAAACTTACATGCAGGGGGTCTCATTAGCTTTCTTTTGAGTACGAATACCCCTATTGCAAATCCCGGGACCTAAGTTTTACATTAAATACCCAGAATTAATTAATTAATTAATCCAGAACCTTAAAAAAAACCTAGCTATACTTGACGGAATTCCGCATGCTGTCTGACATGGTCATTTACAACATTCCTAAACACTAGCTACCTCGGAATAACTTCATTAGAACGCCTTTCACCACGTTGGAGGATTTATTGGGTGGGAGTGAAAAACTCAAGGGAGATTAACCTGGCTGGTTAGGCCACATTAACCTCCTGAGGATAAAAAACACTCAACGAAAGGAACTCTCCTAATGAAGAAACCCTAAGGCAACTGACCTAACATGATCCATGTAGACTTATTACAATATTAACCCATGCAGGGGTGCGGTAATCCCGCTTACAAAATTTGTGCTGGAGGCAAAAATTGCCTAGTAGAACCAAACTGTCTTCGACATACTAGCATCTGATGATGCATTACTTCATGGCACATGGAGTTGACCTCCTAGTTGAATAGGCGGTCAACAATCTCTTCCACCATTGTTAAGACGTGGTCTGGGTATGAATTTTGGCTTAGCAGCTGGTCCCATATCCCTTGTCTTCCAGATAGCCTCCTGTAGGTTGGTAGGCTTGAAAGCCTTTACCCAACCCTTCAAAGGTTCCATCAACCCCTCAGTGAAGAGCATCATGAGTCTGGTTGGAGAAATGTCTTGCACTATCACTGCCAACCTCTGAAATTCTTCAATATACACCTCAGCCGTGCCAGTTTGCTTGAGCTGTGTGAGCTCCCGGAAGTGTAGCTCAGGATCCCCTTGATCAAACCTATCAATGAGCCTCTGAGTAAATTCTGGGTAGGATACTATTTGATTATGGCCTAATGTGGTGAGTCCATGATACCACCAATCATGAGCCTTGCCATCCAAGTACATAGTGGCAAACTTGATGGCTTCCATCTCCCTCATGGGGTTAAGCTGCAGGTAGGTATCCAACTTTTGCACCCATGCTTGTGCTGTCATCTTGGCCGTACCATCAAAGTACGAAATCTCTATCTTCCCTGCTCTTCGTTCAAATTCAAAGCTGCCCCTATGGTTCAGCCTAGGCTTATTTTTGAACTTGAGTTGGCAATACTGCTCCAGGGACATATGCTTTTGAATAATCATATCCAAACTGTAGTACTCCTTGGTACATCTCGCCATTTGTTCAACAAAATCATCCACCTGTTCCTGTTGCCCTTGCTCATCTGTGAATGTGGGCATGTATGGCCTCGGGTTAGCCCTGCTACCCAGATGTCGGCCTAGCTATTCATCTGTGAACGTGGGCATGTATGGCCTAGGGTTGACCCTGCTACCCATCTACCCATTGGACATGCCTCTTCCCTGACTTCCTTCGGATCTGGGAGCTTTCTTCGGGTTATACCTGATCTCACCATGGAATCCACCAGATCCACTAGCCACCTTATTCCCATACGTCTTAGGGTCCTTTCCTTGATGAGTCATTTGCATCAAAATATCGGTTATCCGTGATTGGTTCTCGTCAATCTTCCTCAGATTATCATCGACCTTCTTCAAGGTTTCAGTAATTTCGGCCTGTCCCTTTAGGTTGGTTTCCTGGTTCTCCTGTAGATGGTGGACCAAGTTGCCCTCTGTGAGATTTAAGGTCTGCTGGAACTTGTCAAATTTGGCTACCAAGAAAGCCAAGCCCTGAGGCTAACAGTCATCCCCTGACCCATCCATTTCGGCCTCTGTTTCACTGGTTGGCTTCCTCCTTCTACCCATAAAGATTCCACTGTACCTCTGCATGTGCCAATCCCTCCACAGGTCTGGAGGATCAAAGCTCTGATACCACTGTAATGATCCCAAGCCATTATGCAAGGATCATCACGGTTTTGGTGTCTTTTTAAACTTTTTCTTGGTTGTGGTATTTCGTCAAACACTTTGCTTACAGTTACAATTAGGGTTTTACTGATGTGTTTATATGTGCGTTGCAGCAAATAACAAGAAGATACAATCACGAAACATACCTCAACCATATGCAATATGATAGACAAGCCAAAACATCTCAAATATGCTTTAATTCATAAGATAGAAGAACCTGCTACAATGGAGATGCCAATCTGGAATGCTCAACAGATGGCTATGAAAATAGATAATATAGCTACTACAAAAAGCTCCCGATAATACAAAATAAGCCTCCAAAGGCTGAATAAGAAATGAAGATCAATACAAACAGATCTGAGCCGTATGAATGCCAACTCCTCAAGTTGAATGATGCCACGCTCCAGTAGAAGGCTGAAACCCTCAATAAATCGGCCCTGACGAAGGAAGACTCCAAATGAGCCCAAACTCTGCCAACTGATAGATCAGGGTGATAGGATCTCCCTCTAGAAGTCTCAGGCCGAAAGGCTAAGGCCAACTCCTCCAAATACTGAATCCTCTAATGAAGTTGCGCCCTCCTAGATGCTTGGAACCCTAGATAACTCGACCCTGATGAAGGAGGCCTCCAAATGCTCTGAAACTCTCCAGGAATATAAATTGGGCTATGGAAACCCCGTGTGAGAAGTTTCAGATCCAGATTCTAGGTAGATCTCCCTAGATCTGAGAAATACTGAATCATAGGACGCCCTCCTAGCCTCAAAGTCGTCCCAAACTGTGGCTGAAGATCTGATGATGATAATTCTTCAGCGAAACCCTCAAAGTGATGGTTAAGCACTTGCAAGTAAAACCCAAGTGTTGGAATGCCCAACGTTCCTCCTAATCAGCTGGATCGAACTCTTCTTTAGATGATGATGCGCCCTTGCTGGAAACTCCTGAACAGTACGACCTTGTTGCTTTTCTGAATCTATTGGTGGATATGTGATGAGTGTAGAATGGTGTGGGTGGAGTCTTTCATCCCCGAGACCAAGCTTTGGAACAAGGTGAGTGGATCTTTCACCACTAAGTTGCTCACAAGGGTTTGTAACAGCAAAACCCCCAAACTGTATGCTCAAGAGCAATAACAAGCAAATACCAAAATCCATAATGAATCATAGGTGTGCCCCAGCCTTCTATTTATACTTTTTCTTCTATTTCTCTGTTGAGTTAGATTAACTCCCAGGGTTAACTCTTCCAGCGCTTCTATTCTTTCATTGAGTTATCTTTTACTCCTTTTTGCCTTTTTCTCAAGTCAAGTTAAGAATATAACCTTGGCCTAGTTGACCTTTTCCCCTTAGTGTTAGACTATGGCCTAGTGGGGATGCCTAGGCCATTGAGTCTCCTCAATACCTCTTCATCAAGAGGTGGGGGACATTACAACACCCTGAAGTACTCTTTCTATCATTGACAGATCCTGCCCAATTCCAGCGCTTCTATTCTTTCATTGAGTTATCTTTTACTCCTTTTTGCCTTTTTCTCAAGTCAACTTAAGAATATAACCTTGGCCTAGTTGACCTTTTCCCCTTAGTGTGAGACTATGGCCTAATGGGGATGCCTAGGCCATTGAGTCTCCTCAATACCTCTTCATCAAGAGGTGGGGGACATTACAACACCCTGAAGTACTCTTTCTGTCATTGACAGATCCTGCCCAATCCGAATTTGTATAGCCAACCAAATGAATTCCATCTCCTCTCTGATAGTCCAGACCTTAATCTACCGTACCACAAAGATACCTGAGCACATGTTTTGCTGCCACCCAGTGCACTCTCCTAGGGTCCAGCATGAACTGACTGAGAGTGTTGACAACAAAACAAATATCTGGCTTGGTATTGACCAAATACATCAATGACCCGATCAACTGATGATACAAAGTGGAATCCACCAACTGTGACTTAGAAGCATGAAGCTTTTTCCAGTTGGTAATCATGGGAGTGGTCATGGGCCTACAATCCTCTATCTGAAATCTGCTCAGAATGTCACACACATACTTCCCCTGTCCCAGGAAGATGTGTCCAGGCTCCTGCCAAACCTCCAATCCCAAAAAGTAATGCATCAGTCCGATATAAGTCATCTCGAACTCTGAAGCAAGGCTTTCCTTGCAGTTGCTGATGAGTCTCTCTGCCCCTGTAATGAATAGATCATACATATATAGCAGAAGAATGAGAGGATCCTCTCCAACCACAATGTAGTATAGGTTGGGATCCGCCTCACTCTTCTCAAAACCCAACTGCTGCAAATAGGCATCTATCCTCGAGTACCAAGCTCTGGGAGCTTGTTTCAGCCCATACAATGCCTTCTTCAGTCTACACACACGAGACTCTCTCATGCACCTCAAAGCCCAATGGTTGCTCAATATATACCTCCTCCTATATAAGACCATTCAAAAATGCGGTCTTCACATCCATCTGGTGGATCTTCAAACCCATCTCTGCTGGAATGGAGATCACTGCCCCGATCGAAGTATATCTAGCAACCGACGCAAACGTCTCATCATAGTCGACTCCCTCAACCTGTGAAAACCCCCGAGCCACAAAGTGAGCTTTGTACTTCTCAATGTTGCCATCTGCAACATGCTTTAGTTTGTAGAGCGACCTGGAAGTCACCATTGACTTCCCCTCAGGTCTAGGAACAACTTCCCAAACATCGTTCTTCATGATGAAATTGTACTCTTCCATCATGGCATCTCTCCAAACCTGTCAACCAGAAGCCTCCTCAAAAGTGGAAGGCTTAGACTCCCGAATACTGCTCACCATCGCAATGTAGCTGCAAAACCTCTCAGGCGGTTTACTCTCCCTCACTGCCTGTCTGGGATTCCCCATCGAACCCTGTGCCTCCCTCAAAGTATCCTGAAGCCACTTGGGCTGCCTCCTCTCTGAAGTAGTGTCTCGTGGAGGGGACTCTCCCTGCTCAACCCCATCTCCTGAAGACAATGATCCTGAAGTAGACTTTGGAGTCTGGAGTACTCGATCCTGAAACCTGTTGACCAGTAGCCTGCGAACTTGAATCCTATGGCCCTGTCACCTATGAACCTGTCGTCCCTGAAACTGGTGGCCCCGAACTCTGTGTCACTGTAGTCTGCTACGGACTCACGTGAATGTGAGGTGAAGACTGCTCACCCTTCTCTGTCCCTCTAGACTTCCTAAAGGCTCTGTCCTCCTCAAATCTGACATCCCTCCTCAAGACAGTCTTCCTCGAGGAAGGAAGGTATATACAAAAAGCCTTTGAAGTCTCACTGTAGCCAACAAAGATCCCTCTCTCTGCTGTGGGCTCCAACTTTGTCCTCTTCTCAGAAGGGACATGTGAATAAGTGATGCACCCAAAAATCCGAAGGTGCCCCACCTCAGGCTTCTTCCTAGAAAAAGCCTCCTCAGGAGTCATGCTCCCCACAACCTTGTAAGGACTCATTTTCTGCAAATAAACTGCAGTGTAGCATGCCTCAGCCCATAGAAATAGTGGCATCCCCTGATCATGTAGCATGGCTCTCGCAGCCCCAACAATGGCCCTGTTCTTCCTCTTTGCAACCCCATTCTGCTGTGGGTTGTAAGGAGCAATTAACTCTCTCCTGATGCCCTCTCCTGCACAGAAGTCCATGAACTCCTTGGAGGTATACTCACCCCCATAGTCCGTCCTTAGAACTTTGATTTTCTTCCCTGTCTGGTTCTCCACAAGAGCTTTGAACTCTTAGAACTGACTGAAGACCTGTCCTTTGGTCTTCATGAAGAAAATCCAAGACTTCTGTGAGAAGTCATTAATGAATACAACATAGTATAGAAAACCAGTCAACGATGCCGAGGATATCGGGCCACATACATCTGAATTGTAAGATCAAGAATCCCTGCTGCTCTACGGTCACTACTCGAAAAAGCAGTCTGGGTGTACTTTCCCAAAGCACACCCCTTGCACAACTCATGGTGCTCTGAACTGAAATCTGGAACTCCTATCACCATTTCCCTCAGTACCCTCAAAACCCCATGGTGCAAATGTGCCATCCTCCTGTGCCATAGCTTACATAGGTCACTACTGCTGGTAGTATGAATCAATGCTATGGCTGGCTGGAACATAAGCTTGTACAATTTCTCATGTCTAGTCCCAATCACTTTGGCCGAAGTGATACTAGACCCCTTTGGGTAAAGGTGCACCTTCCCATCATGGAACAAGACCTCATAGCCCCTCTCCTCAATAGTAGAAACTGACACTAAGTTCTTCTTCAAGCCCGGAACATATAGAACCTCTGTCAAAGACATGGGAGGCAAAGACTCCCTCTGAAATGATACAGTCCCGCAACCAACTGCCTTGACCTCTCGGTCATCTCCGAGCACTACCTCAACATCTCTAATCTGTGTGAGGTATGTCAAGTGCTCACGAACCCCTGTGATATGGCGAGAGGCACCACTGTCAATATACCAAGTATCTGAATGAGTGGTCCTCGTGGATAGACACACAGCCAAGGAAAACTCCTTGTTGAACTTGGTGGAAAACTCTTCCACCATTGCTGAAGCTGCTATTTGTTTCTTTTTCTTCTTAGGACATTGACCCGCATAGTGCCCAAACTTATGGCATGCAAAGCACTTGACTTTGCTCATGTCTTTCTTCCCTTCACCGTTGTGCTTGTTTCCTCCCTTTGGACCCTTTTTGAACTTCTTCTTGCTAGTGGTAGCAAGAGCCACATTCTCCTCCTCATGACCTGTAGATGAACTGCCATGTACATAACCTCTTTGGGTCTCCTCCTAAAGAAAGTCATCCCAAAGACGTTCCTAGTTGGGAAGCTTCTCCCTAGCAACAATGCCCTCCACAAAAACAACCCATTGTTTGGAAACTCCATTCAATGCTGTTCTCACAAGCTCACTGTCAACTATGGCCTCCCCCATAGCTCCAAGCTCATCTCTCACCTATGTCAATCTAGTAAGGTATGTGACCACATTTTCAGCCTTGGTCATTTTTATGCTCTTTAGTTTTTCTCTCAAAACCATCTTCCGGTTCTCATTAGTACATTGGTACAATTTAGTCAAAGACTCCCACATCTCATAGGCATTTGCCTTCCCTGTCAAGTGAGGAATCAAATGGTCCTTGATGGAATCAAGAATAATAACCTTGATACTCTTCTTAGTGTAAGGTGCAAGAAGAGTAGCATCAGTAGGTACCACCACAGGATGAGTTGCGGTATTTTCCACAATGTCCCACAACTCATTTTCTTACAACAACAAGATCATCCTCTCCTTCCAAGCACCAAAATTTGTTGCCCCATCAAGTCTGTCCTCAACTCTCAAACTTGTAGCCATTGACCCTTTTTTGCTGAAAATGAAAAATTCAAAAATCTGCCCTGTGAAGTGACTGCTGTCCCAACTTTCTGACTTGCTGAAATATCTCTGCTTCTTTCAACTCAACGCTGATACCATGTAAAATTTCAGACCCCAACCCAGTTTCAGTCTCGCTGATTTTTCAGCAAATGTTTAAATGCCCAAACCCAGTTTTATAACAACAAATAAAACTCAGCAGAAAATAATTTTCAGAACTGAAACATGAGGATTCTGAACATCGTTTATAACACAGAAATGAAATATCAGCAGCACATAAAACTCAGAAAATAATGACACAGATTTTCGGTCTAACGACCCTGGAAAAACCCACAAGGGGAAAACCAGTGAGAGGGTTTTTTATTATTTATGGGCTTCTGAGAAATTCTTTTACAGCATATTCATCTTCAGAAATTACACAAACTTATCCTTACAGTCCTGGAGATTGCTCCTCGATTTCTGAACCAGAAATCCGTACCACAGTACGGCTGTCCCAACAATGAATGATGTACGGATTGTCCTCGATATGTGTGCCAAACTTCTGCTGCAACTGTACGAAAATTCCCAGCAGTGCAATGCTTTGAAAACCGTGCCAAATACCTTGAAAAACATGCCCAAAATTTATGACAGTACGGCCCTTGATTTCTGTGTAGGTTTGTACGAATTGTACGGATTTTTCTCACTCAGAAAACCGTGCCCAGCACCCTCAATTTCTATGCCTAGAAAAGCTGTACGACAACCTTGGAATGTGTGCCAATACTCCCATAAACCGTGATGCCGTTCTCCTTGAAATATGTGCACAATAAATGTTGTACGACCCCTTAAATCCGTACTGTACGGACTGTGTTTCCTTGTTGTCTATTGCCTTGAAAACCATGCCTGCTAGTTGCCTTGGAATTCGTGCCTAGCTCTGCAAATGCTGCCTCTTCTTAAGCTCGACCTCTCTCTTGCTCTCTCTTGCTCTCCAAAAGATGAATGAACAACAACCCAACAATGGGTGTGCCCTCCAACCCTAATCGACCTCATGAGGTAGGTGAGGAGTTTCTTAATCCAACGATTGAGATTGGATTAGATGAGTGGTTGAGATTGAGTGTCTCTTCACTCATCCTCACTAAAGTCATAAAGTCACCTTTTAATTTGCATCTCACAAATTAAATTACTAGGGCCCACATTAGGCACTTTCTCACCCCTTAGGCGCCTAGGGATGAGAAACACTTGCCTAGGTAATTTTTAATTAAAAATTTTAACAGTCCCTCTTACTGAGGAAAGTGTTACTCACCAATCCAAGCTTGTCCCTGAAAAATACAAACTTGCCTCTGACCAATGCCTTTGTGAGTATGTCTGCAACCTGCTCCTCTTTAGATATGTATTGTAGCTCCACAACTCCTCTCTGAACATAGTCACGGATGAAGTGATAATGAATCTCTATATGCTTAGACCGGTCATGAAAAACTGGATTCTCCGAGAGTTTGATGCAACTCTGATTATCACAGTAAATCACGGTAGACGTCAACTGCACACCGAACAATCCCACCAGCAACTTACAAAGCCAAAGGGCCTCACAACTGGCCTCACCGGCTGCCATATACTCAGCCTCTGCAGAACTCAAAGCCACTGACTTTTGCTTCCGACTGAACCAAGACACAACTGCTGAGCCCAATCCGAAACAACACCCTGAAGTACTCTTCCTGTCACTGACACATCCTGCCCAATCCGAATCTGTATAGCCAACCAAATGAACTCCATCTCCTCTCTGATAGTCCAGACCATAATCCACCGTACCACAATGATACATGAGCACATGTTTTGCTGCCACCCAGTGCACTTTCCTAGGCTCCACCATGAACTGACTGAGAGTGTTGACAGCAAAACAAATATCTGTCCTGGTATTGACCAAATACATCAATGACCCGATCAACTGACGATACAAAGTGGAATCCACCAACTGTGACTCAGAAGCATGAAGCTTCTTCCAGTTGGTAATCATGGGAGTGGTCATGGGCCCACAATCCTCCATCTGAAATCTGCTCAGAATGTCACACACATACTTCCCTTGTCCCAGGAAGATGTGTCCAGGCTCCTGCCAAACCTCCAATCCCAAAAAGTAATGCATCAGTCCGATATCAGTCATCTTGAACTCTGAAGCAAGGCTTTCCTTGCAGCTGCTGATGAGTCTCTCTACCCCTGTAATGAATAGATCATCCACATATAGCAGAAGAATGAGAGGATCCTCTCCAACCACAATGTAGTATAGGTTGGGATCCACCTCACTCTTCTTAAAACTCAACTGTTGCAAGTAGGCATCTATCCTCGAATACCAAGCTCTGGGAGCTTGTTTCAGCCCATGCAATGCCTTCTTCAGTCTACACACATGAGACTCTCTCTCATGCACCTCAAAGCCGAATGGCTGCTCAATATATACCTCCTCCTGTATAAGACCATTGAGAAATGCGGTCTTCATATCCATCTACTGGATCTTCCAACCCATCTCTGCTGCAATGGAGATCACTGCCTTGACCGAAGTATATCTAGCAACCGACGCAAAGATCTCATCATAGTCGACTCCCTCAACCTGTGAAAACCCCCGAGCCACAAAGCGAGCTTTGTACTTCTCAATGCTGCCATCTGCAACATGCTTTAGTTTATAGAGCCACCTGGAAGTCACCACTGACTTCCCCTCAGGTCTAGGAACAACTTCCCAGACATCGTTCTTCATGATGGAATTGTACTCTTCCATCACGGCATCTCTCCAAACCTGTCAACCAGAAGCCTCCTCAAAAGTGGAAGGCTCGGAGTCTTGAATACTGCTCACCATCGCGATGTAGCTGCAAAACCTCTCGGGAGGTTTACTCTCCCTCACTGCTTGTCTGGGATTCCCCACCGATCTCTGTGCCTCCCTCAAAGTATCCTGAAGCCACTTGGGATTCCTCCTCTCTGAAGTAGTGTCCCGTGGAGGGGACTCTCCCTGCTCAACCCCATCTCCTGAAGACAATGATCCTGAAGTAGACTCTGGAGTAATCGATCCTGAAACCTGTGGACTAGTAGCCTGCGAACCTGAATCCTGTGGCCCTGTCACCTATGAACATGTCGTCCCCGAAACTGGTGGCCCCGATTTCTGTGTCACTGTAGTCTGCTGCGGACTCACCTGAATCTGAGGTGATGATTGCTCACCCTTTTCTGTCCCTCTAGACTTCCTAAAGGCTCCGTCCTCCTCAAATCTGACATCCCTCCTCAAGACAATCTTCCTCGAGGAAGGAAGGTATATACAAAAAGCCTTTGAAGTTTCACTGTAGCCAACAAAGATCCCTCTCTCTGCCGTGGGCTCCAGCTTTGTCCTCCTCTCAGAAGGGACATGTGAATAAGTGATGCACCCAAAAATCTGAAGGTGCCCCACCTTAGGCTTCTTCCTAGAAAAAGCCTCCTCAGGAGTCATGCTCCCCACAATCTCGTGAGGACTCCTGTTCTGCAGATAAACTGCAGTGTAGCGTGCCTCAACCCATAGAAATAGTGGTAGCCCCTGATCATGTAGCATGGCTCTCTCAGCCCCAACAATGGCCCCGTTCTTCCTCTTTGCAACCCCATTCTTCTGTGGGTTGTAAGGAACAATTAACTCTCTCCTGATGCCCTCTCCTGCACAGAAGTCCATGAACTCATTAGAGGTATACTCACCCCCATAGTCCGTCCTCAGAACTCTGATTTTCTTCCCTGTCTGGTTCTCCACAAGAGCTTTGAACTCTTGGAACCGACTGAAGACCTGTCCTTTGGTCTTCATGAAGAAAATCCAAGACTTCCGTGAGAAGTCATCAATGAATACAACATAGTATAGAAAACTAGTCAACGATGCCGAAGACATCGGGCCACATACATCTGAATGTATAAGATCAAGAATCCCTGCTGCTCTACTGTCACTGTTCGGAAAAGCAGTCTGGGTGTACTTTCCCAAAGCACACCCCTTGCACAACTCATGGTGCTCTGAACTGAAATCTGAAACTCCTGTCACCATCTCCCTCAGATCTTCCCTTTCCAAATCTACGGATCAGATCTGCCCCTCCTAAATCACCGGATGTGATCTCCTTCGTGATCCCGGACTTCGGACTTTTCAAGTCTCAAACCCTGCTTTCCTCCGTATGTTAATCTTCTGGAGTTGACGATCTGCGGACACCTGTTCTCCTCAATCAACGACCCTGCTTCTACTTCGGGTGTTTGACCATTCAACTAGATCAACGGTCCTGCGTCCCCTCTCTTGATAAATGGTCGAGATCTCCTTCGGGTCTCCGGACTTCTGAGATCTCAAATCTCAAACTTTTCGCTTCCCTCCAAGTATGCGAATTACTTCGGGTCTTCGGGTCTTCGGGATTCGACAGTCTCAGTTCTCAATTGAAACCCCACTACAATTTACCCGGAGCTCGCGATCTGTTGACAAGTGTCCACTCACAAATCGACGACTCTAGACTCTTCGACTATTCGCGCTTCGGGAGTTTCAAGTCTCAACTGAAAACTCTCGAATAGATTTCCCGAAGCTGCTGGTCTGCTGACATGTATCTCCTGGTGATCAACGGTCAGAATCCTACTTCAGCTATTTCACCTCCTCTTCGTCCACAAATTTCCGGAGCTGTGGATCTTGTGCCACCGGTCTTCCTTGATGATGGACGGTCCCAAACTACTTCGGGACTTCGGAAGTTTGGTAAGTTTTGTCTCCTGCATGTGCGAAGCTCTAAGGCTTGTGCACCTTGCTCTGATTAGACGATTGTTGATCCTTTGCACTGTGATCCAACGACCACTGTCGCTCCTCCTCCTGAGCTTCTGATTTCTTTCGACTTAGAAGATTTACTAGTCTTCAAAGGTCTCGACCTTTGCTCCTCCGACGAGTCCGACTCTTGGATTTCGTCAACACTTATTGAAAGTGCTATCCCTTCTGAGCTGGATCCGTAAAGGATTTCGACTTCCCACGCACTCCTTGCGTTCGGGGATTTCGATAACTTAGTTCGAAGGATTTCTTGAAAACAAATTCTTCTCACCCTCTTGGCGTTCCTCTCTTTCTGTTCTTCAACGTTTGGTCGCTTCTTGATGCTGTGCACTCCTTGCACCTAGTCTAAATTTCCTCTGCTCTCTCTCTGAACTCTTTCTGAGTCAATCTGAGACTCAGTCGACGCACTCCTTGCGTTCGAGATGCACACCTTGCATACGAGTTTCAAAAGAGAAACAATTAAAACTTATCCAGTTTCGTCACGAACTCATACGATCAACTTCTCGAACAATCATACATGAACAGAAATGAACTAAATCACATACACATAATGTAACATTTATTCAATCACACATTAAAATGAACACAGTCCAAGATTTGGGACAATTCTGCCTGTTCTATTCATTCATGAAACAAATTACATACATTGCAGTTCTTCCCTTCGTCTTGCTTCTACTCTATTCTGCTCTACTGATCTCTATTCTATCTTTATCCTCTCTCTTATTACAATACAACACCAAACTATCTAAGGACTGGCTCCATGAGCTCTCTTGTCTTGTCTGCAACCTATCCTATCAACTCTTAGCGGTTACCAACTTTGTCCTATTACAATAACTAACAATTATTGCCAGATAAGAGCCAACACTCTATATCTGCAGCCCCTTACAGTCCTATACGACTTTACAAACACGACATATTTAAAAATGTTGTTTCCAAAATATCTCAACAACTCGATTTACTAATGAGTTAATTGTTGATTTGAAACTCTGTCATGCTGAGATGTTGTATCTTTGCCTCCATGCTTGCATCTTTGACTTTGAAGGCGATGCTCCTGCATCAAACAGTAGTCCATCAAACTCATGTCTGCATGGAATTCCGGTCCTAGTGCCAAGTAGTCTCTCCTATACTTGAACGGATCCTGTGGCACCACCTGTCCTCCTGTCTTCCCTAGCTGTCACAATGGCTGTCCTGCCTAGAACTATGGGTATAAAGGTCGGGGAATCCTCCTAGACGACGTGTAAGCTCGGATTGGTGAAGGGTTTGGACTAGCCCCGCCCTGAGATCCACTGGAGCCACTTGCCCCACCTCCCTGGTGTCCTCCTGAACCTCTCGACCCTCCTACGGCGACACCTATAGTGCTCATGCTATGGTGGAGCATCTGTGCAGTAATAGACATCTGCTATATGGCGTTCCTCATGTCTCTCTGTCCCCTAGCTAGGTCATTCAACATGTCTTGCGTACTGTCAATTTGTGTCTCGGGGCCTTTCCCCCTGCCCTCGGGTGTCTCATGCCTGTCACCCATAGTCCTCTCTATCTCGGCCTCTGTGTCTGAACTGATATGCTCTCTGTCCTGTATATCTGGCTCTGTATCTGACTAAGTGTGGAAGAAGGTGTAATCCCTTTGGTTTCTATATGTCCTATCTCTGCTGTGACCTCTGTGGTACTGAATGTACTCATCCCCAATATGTCCTCGTCCCTCTGGGTATTCTTCACCTGTTCCTGGAATCATGGGGTCATGAGAAGCACTTTTTCATAGGTTGGCAGGAAGAAGGCTCCGATACCACTGAAATATCCCTGATCCAGCTGATCTGGATATCTACTCCTGAACTACGATTTTGTCACTGAAGTCTGATACTCTGGGGTTTCTGGATGTGTTTGAGTTAATGTGTGAACATGCTTGGTGATTTTCGCATGTTTGTTTCATTCATTAAGTGTTTTAGTAGTATAAAGATAATGCATGCGAAAGAAAGGACAACACAACTCACTGATATATATAATGAGGAAAAAGCAGGAAATACAATAATAAGCTAGAAGCAGATATACTAATCATTAGTTAGGTCTCATGGATCGTCACTGGAATACAAATCAACTAACAAGAAATACCCATGATTAGAGGAATGAAGGCTGATCTGTGCATGAACGGATAGATCGACAAAAAGCAACCCGGAAGGTCATGGTCACTGCTGCAGAATCTGTAAAACTCGCCCTGATGGCGATACACGTTGGAATGGACTAAAAATTGTCTCAAAAGAAGCGCCCTGGCCTCAAGGATGATCCTCGTGATTTTCGGACTGAAGATCCGACCTCTGAATCTTTGGATGTCACCCCCTAGGGGTTTGCGCACCTCCTGGGCTGTGGGAGTGCGCTCTAGTGATCCCATTGGCGGAATCTGACGATGTATGACTCGAAACGATCATCTTGGCCTCCTCTATAATGGGTCAAAAGGGTTTCCTAGGATCTGCTCCGGAGTACCCCCTGGAAACCCAAATGTGCTTCCTCAACAGCTGCGCCCTAACTGACTGTCTGCTGTGTTTTGGGAGATTCCACCGTCAGAAACTGACAACAAGTGGCTCAAAAGGTGCGCCCCGACTAGCTCTCTAATGTTTCAGAAGGGATCTGCAAAATGCTAAACTATCTCGTGTGACCGCACAAACCCTCTCTCTAACCCTTATGCCCTCACTGGTTGAGCTGCGCAATCACTGAACTGGATACCTGAAATGCATAGTGAAATACTTGGATGGTATCTCCGATAGGCTAGGGTGTGTCTCTCAACACCGAAACCGATCAATGGTGGTGGTTTCCTCTAGAAATCCACAAAACAATGGGGTCGATTTCCTCCTCCTTTGCAAATATCTCAATATCAAATCATAACATAATGAGGAATTAGGTCGAACTCCTCCCTTTATACTCTTCCCGATCTAATTCACCATTGACATCACTTAAGCTAGGCGCTTTTCCTCCTATGGTGGGAAATTAATTAATTGAGTCCCCCTTTAACACCTTTTCATTCTATTTCTTCGTTGACTTAGGCTTAAGTGACTTTTCCTATGTTTTTTGGCTTAATTCATCGTTTAGCCACCAATTCACCCTTATTTCTCCTCTTGTTCCCTGTTTATGCTTGACTATAGTCTACGGGAACAAATAGACTACTAAGTCACTCCCTGTTGGCCTACTCTTGGGAACGGGACATCACAGACTCTCTGGGTTCTCTGAGCTCCTACTCTCAAATGCTATTGGATGTTTCTTCATCACTACCAGTATCATGATCATCATCTCCTTCCATTTCTTCCTCCTATCCACGATATGTGCCACTACCTACTTCTTCCTCCTCATCATTGATATTTCGATTTCCCAACACCACCATCATAATCAAAAGTGGAAACTAAAAGATAAACCACATACCCATCATGCTTCTTGAGAATAACTTGCTGCCTGCAATAGAATGATGTAGAAAGAGATATGGGAAAGAGTAGGAGAAGAGAACATTCAAGTATTTAACATAGAAAACATACTAGTTTACAACATACGGAAAAAAACAAACAAGAATGATTTTTAGAGCCTACCTCTTCAACTATGGCAGCCTTCAATCTCCCTTCCAATCTCTAACAAATCTGCTCCTCAACAACTAGCAAGAAGCCCACTCAAAACCCTAGCAAAGATGAGTGAAATGAGAAATTGAACGAGTGCAAATGGAGTGAATGAGTGTTTTAATGCATCAAAGAACCTTAGCCCTGCCTTAGTTTTCCTTTTGGAACTTTGCCTTGGTTCCCACAAGCACCAAAAAAATGCCAATTTCTTCTAAGCCATAGGAGTTAGATGGGAGCATTTGAGGAGTGTTTTAATATTTTATTAAGCTCCCAGAGAACTTTGGGAGCATTGCTCCCCACAGTGGTAGGGAGTGCTCAAAAAAGGAGGAAGTACACTCCCTTAGTTCGCTCCTATGAGGGAGCAAGTTGGAAGCACGCCATTGAGGGTGCTTCCGGAATGCTACCTCTTGAAGTGCGCTTAAGAAGTGAAGAATGAGGGGCCGAAGGGGGGGGTTCTCCCTTGTAGCTTAGGGCCTACACATGTGAAGCACTACACTCCAAGGGTACACATGTCATGCTCCAAGGTGATGTGTTCACGCTCAACGGCTACAAGCCCATATGGACTCCATCACTGCTCCTAAGCCATGTGCTCCTCTGGGTCCACTCCACCTACAAGATTATTGTCTCAACCTAGGCATCTCCAAGTGAGCTCCAAGCCTCCATGCAAGAATCCAAGCAACCCAGTGTCGTCTAGGGCTCAATGCCCCCCTCTAAAATGTCCAATGCTCCTCCTCCAGTGCAAGGCATCCTCCAAGCAAGTAACATGGTGTTATGATAAGTATCGAGTCAAGGTCTAGCAAATCAAGAGAAAGCCACCTCCACATGTCCATGTCCATCATATAGACCAAACAAGGGCTCATCCATACACTACGTACCTCTTATCACATGGTCCCAAAATCCAAGGGTTAAGCGCCATCCAATTGCCCAACACTCTCCTCCTAGGTAGGTACCTCTCCTAGTTGAGCAACCGACTCCCCCATTGTGTGCATCCAATGGGTTGGTTAACAAGCTGACTAGGGTATCAACCTCCTATGTAAGGGTGCCATACCAACACTCTAACCAAGGTCAAACATCCACCCAAACTAATCCATCCATGAGTCCATGAAGCATCGCCAAGGGGCTAGAAGACATGGCACTCTCCTAGCAAGGTGAAAACACTTTTGGAATAACCCCAAAAGCTAACATTTTCTGCTTTTTTATTTATTCTATGGTCTGTTTTACGAGTTTTGTCTAATCTTCAGGTTTTAGTTAGGCTTTAGTGGCTTGATATGGGCCCAGCCATGTCTCGTCCCCACTTAATAATATAACATGATTAAGAAAGAAGCAACAATAGGAAAATGAATCAGCAGTTTTTGACATATGGCCTGAATATAGGCACAGGAAACCTATACAGTCCATGCAATGTGTTTCTGTGTATTGGTTGGGTGGATGGGGATTTGAGGGAAGTTCCCAGACCATTGCCATATAGGAACGTTTGCAGGTCTGGACAGTGGAAATAATCCTCTGTCCCCACCATTTAATAACTTATATTTTTGGGCTACTTTTTATGTTTTTCACCCTGAGGCATATTTTTGTCATGTATAGTCAGCCGAAGTGGATAATTAATACAAATTTTAGTCACATATTTTCTGGGTAGCATTATAACTTCTGTATTGATGGACACTATTCTCAGTCTGCGAGTTACATTTGCAAGAATTCAAGTATTGTGTAGTCTTAAACAAATACTTGTAATTTTATTGGTACATGCAGGTCGCATGTGATACACCACTTTGGGCAATGATTGGAGGACAGGATGTGGAACGGCTTCCATCTACCTCAACTTGTTATAATACTTTAAAGGTTTGAATTATAACTTTTGCAAAATATCAAGGTCCAGTTTTAGTAATTCAATCTATTAGTGAGAAAACTTGTTTGGTCTAATGGGTGGTTGGCGATCTTTGCCATCCAGGACTAACCATCTAAAATTCTCAATGCTGCAGCACACCATAAAAGCCCCTACACCATTGGTAGTGTATCTCTATATTTGAAACTTGGGCCTGAATTGTACCAAGGAACTTGGGTTGCCATGATTCCCTGAGCGTACTACTGCATTTTACTGCAAACCACAGTAATTAGGACTGTTGCCACTCCCTTCTCAACTTTTATGGATATGTTGAAATTTCTATAATTCTATAGTGGCTTTTCTCGTATAGTAAATGTTTTTTTTAAATACAAAATTACAAACATTCCCTGGGATTTTCTGGGCTATGCTATAATTTACAAATTGTTTGCTCCTTTGCAAACTTTCCCTGAGTCCACAATCAACAGGCATAACAGCTTTTGAAGTTATTTGAATTTCAGTGTCACAGTCCAGTCTCTTTGTTGTGCTATTCTTTTCAATTATTCATAGAGAATATGATTCTTTGTTGACGGTATCTACTGTTGCTAATCTGGCAGCTTCCAACTTACAAACGACTAAGCACGTTGAGGAGCAAGCTCTTATATGCCATTAGGGCAAATGCAGGATTCGAGCTTTCTTGATGGATTAATACTCAATTTCATGTAGTCATTTTTTAATCTATGAAAAAACTTATCATGTCTTTTCATTCCCCCTATAAAGGTATCGTCAGGCTGTTTTATTCTAGGTTGAATTTAATATTTAATTTTAATGGGCTCATTCAATGCCTTTTCGTTTAACATTGGGTTTATATCAGATCCAATGAGGATTTAACATCAAGTGGCCCAAAAATATCCATCTTTTGTGTTTCATTTATGATATTTCTGCCTCACATATTATTTGCAATGTCCATCATTCTCTTTGCAATCTATTTCCAAATTACTTATAATAAGGTTCATTTTCAACCATCAATAAAGTTGAGTAACCAGGATGATAATTAAAATGAATATATTCGGTTAAACTAAAGGAACATATGTACATTTTCTTCTCTGTAAAGTAATATAATCTAAACCAAACTTTGAAAGATTGAGAGAACTTGTTAAGTCTTCTTATAACATTAGGTTTAGAAGTTTGCGGAAGGTTTACGAGGCATTGAAGGGCTTTATGACAACATTACAGAGGTGCATATTCAGTATCATCGATAACTCTTTTACGGATATATTGATTTCAACGACGACTTGTATTCATAGGCTGGAGATGAGTCATTTCCTAAAATGTTGAACTTGAACTGATGCAAACCAATGTCTGTAATATATACTATATCTAGGCCTTGGCTGAGCTCAGCCTATTCTATTCTCTGCTACGTGGAATCCATGAGAACAACCTTTTTCCCTATCAAAGGCTCATACAATGTTCTCGGAGACACGACGTTTATTTGTTGTGCATAAGTATTATCAGAAAAATCCTGATGGGCAAGATCATGTAAGGCAACTGTTTGCAACAGGTTACTCATTCCTCGAAGTTGTATCAATCTTTCTGTGTTGTTTCGATGAATTCCATTATTATTTTTCATCAGTACTGTAATGAATAGGACTGATAGGATGCCATATGGAACGCCAGCCCGTTAGATATTGAAACTTATATTATTTTAGCAGGCGGGAGAAATTTGCTATTACTAATAACTAAAGACCTTACAATGTGTGTAGGGTGCAAGGGTCCAATAGGATGGTTCAAACTTTTGAAACAATATGTTATGGTCTGAGGATAATTTATAAGTTACTGGCTTTGCATAAAAATACGAGGTTACACTAAATGTGAGAAATTTTTAAGGACACATATATGTTGGGTGCAAATTATGAAAGCAATTTTTGTATCTTCTAATGGCAGGTTTCTAAGTATATTTTTTAGCTTATACACAAGTTTTTTGCAGTTGTGATTGTGAGTGACGCATGCCAAACTTGATCTTTCATTGGAATACACTTAGTGGTCTGTATAGTATGTGTTAGCACAAATTTTTACCCTCCAATCTGAGCTGATATATGTGTTAAGACAACGGTAAAAACTAGGCTAATTAAAGGAGTAAGGCCCCAAATTGTCACTGACCAAACCCCTCTCCGTTTGAGCTAGTGCTTGCTAGCCTCTGGGGGGAGTCCTTAGGAAAACTGAAGCGCCTTGCTCCTGATCTAAATTCTGGCATCTGTGTTAAAAACAAAAAAATAGCAAGCTGTTTGTTTTGGACAGTGTGTAAAAGCGGCCCAAAACGATGAGGAAAAATGATTATTTTTTCTTAGAGGGAACCTGCAGGGTTAGCACAATGACAATAAACTGGAAAAGAGATAGAAAAACTATTCAAAGGATCGAAATAATCACAATAAACAGTTCAGAAAATGACTAATCAGATCACAAATTTACCATAGTGCCGCCAAGAAAAGAGGTTTGAAGACAAACACACACTTCTTTATTGATCAAGCTTACAAGAAAGTTGATTGCGCCACACTTGGCAAGCCTACAACTGGTACAATGATTACTTTGCTAAGAGAAGAGCCACTAGACTAGGGAAGAAGAGAGAGGAGAATGAGAGAGACAGTATGCTGCTGCTGCAATGAACCCGACAATAACCAATGAAAACCATCCAATATATAGGAGATGAGTGTGAATAAAATCGGAGTTAATGCGCATGAGGGAATAACTGTGAGTGAGAAATTTAGGAATTAATGCGCATGAGGGAATGGAAAGAGAGTTAACTCATGTGAAGAATAGGAGAGTTAACGCATCGGGGAATAAATTAGGAATTAAATGCATGTTTAAATGCTAAATTTGGCCAAGTAATGAGTGAGTTTTAGCCAAGGGGAAATTCGTCCTATTTTTTAGGGGTTTTCATAAATTTTAGGAAATTTGTGTTTAATGTGATGTCCCGTTCCCAAGAGTAGGCCAGCAGGGAGTGACTTAGTAGTCTATATGTTCCCGTAGACTATAGTAAGGAACAAACATGGAACAAAGGGAGAAATAAGGGTGATTTGGTGGCTAAACGATGAATTAAGCCAAAAAGCATAGGAAAAGTCACTTAAGCCTAAGTCAATGAATAATTAGAACAAAAATGTGCTAAAGGGGGACTTAATTAATCAATTATTCACCTTAGGAAGAAAAGCGCCTAGCTTAAGTGAGGTCAATGGTGAATTAGATCAGGAAGAGTATAAAGGGAGGAATTCGACCTAATTCCTTATTATGCATTGTTATGATTTGATGTTGAGGTTCCCAGAGGAGGAAGAGATTCAATTTCTACTGTTTTGTGGATTTCTGGAGGAAACCACCACCATTGATCGATTTTGGTGTTGAGAGACACACCCTAGCCCATCAGAGATACCATCCAGGTATTTCACCGTGCTATTCAAGAGTATCCAGTTTGTAGTGTGCGCAACTCAGCCAGTGAGGGTGCACCGTCAGATAGAGGGTTTGTGAGCTGCATGAGATCAGAGCTCGAATTGCAGTTTCCTTTCGTCTGAGTTGAGATCCAGCTAGGGCGCATTGATTGAACCACCTACCATCAGATTCAGACGGTGGAATCCTTCAGAGCGCTTCATTCAGCCATCTAGGGAGCAATTCTTGTGGAAGGACAGTTGGTGTGATAGATGGAGCATCAGAGCAGATCTGGGGAAACCCTTCTGACCCAGTTCCACATTTGGCGAGGCGAACGTTTTGAGTCCTATATCAGACGATTCTGTTGGTGGAATCATTTGGGCGCATCCAAAGAGCCCAGGAGGTGCGCAGACCCCTAGGGGATTAGATCCGGAGCATCATAGGACAAATATTCCATCCGATAGTCACCAGGATCAGTCTAGAGGCCAGGGCGCTTCTATTGGGATCGTTTCCAGCTCATTCCGATGGGTACAACCTTCCGGACGAGTTTTCCAGTTTGTAACGGTTATCGTGCTTCACTAGAACCGCCTATTTTGCTGATCTATCCGCGCATGCATCAGATCTTCCTTCATCTTCTGATCACAGGTATTTTATGTTATTTTCTTGTATTCCAGTGACAATCTATGAGATCTAGTTGATGACTATCTTCTATATTTCCAGTATTTCATTGTATTTCCCTGCTTAGTCTCATAATACATATTGTTGGGCGATTGTTGTTCCTTATTTCACACACGTCTTATATATACTGTTTAAACCATAGTGTACAAGATGCACATTCAATAACCACAAAACATCTCAAGTCCATAACTAAAACGCATTCAGAAACCCCCAGAGTATCAGATCCGTGAGATAGAACACTAGGTCCGTAGTAGATATCTAGATCAGCTGGATCAGGGATATTTCAGTGGTATTAGAGCTTTCTTCCTGCCATCCTGTGAAGAAGTGCTTTTCATGTCCCCATGATTTTGGGAACAAGTGAAGAATACCCAGGGGGTTGAGGACATATTGGAGACGAGTACATTCAGTACCGCAGAGGTCATAGTAGAGATAGGAGAGATAGAAACCGAAGGGATTACACCCCCTTCCACACTCAGTCATATATAGAGCCAAAGGTAGAGGACATAGAGGATATCAGTTCAGACACAGAGGCCGATATAGAGAGGGCTATGGGTGACAGGCATGAGACACCCGAGGGCAAGGGGAAATGCCCTGAGATACATCTTGACAACACGCAGGCCATGTTGAGTGACCTAGCTAGGGGACATAGAGACCTTTTGACAACCATACAACAGATGAACCTTAGTGCACAGATGCTCCAACATAGTATGAGCACTATAGGTGCCAATGCTGTAGGAGGACCGAGTGCTTCAGGAGGACACCAGGGAGGTGGGGCCAGTGGCTCCAGTGGATCTCAGGGAGTGGCTAGTACAAACCCTTCACTAATCCGAGATTACACATCGTCTGGGAGGATTCCTCGACCTTTATATCCACAGTTCCAGACATGACAGACATTGGGACAACCCTTGGGGCAGGCAGGGCATGCAGGAGGACAACCGGGTCAGGGGTAGGTGGTGTTACAGGATCCGTTCGGGGAGTACATGAGAGACAATTTGGCATTAGGACCAGAGTTCCATGTAGACATGAGTTTGATGGACTATTGTTTGATCAGATATCGAAATAGACCCCGTGAGGCACATAGAGGCAACGAGCAGGCTCACAACATGGATTTCATTAATAAAGTGGGAAAACTCAACATTCCTACTTTCGACGGATCATCACGTTGCTAAGCTCAGGTATGGGTTTAGAAGCTTGACACATACTTCAAACTTAACCCGATGACAGAGTCAGAAGCTATTAGCTTCGCTACATTGCACTTGGACGGGGAGGACCATGAGTGGTGGTACCATAGACTGGTGACGTTGGGTCACAGTCACATTACCTCATATTTGGAGTTCACAGAGAGGTTGATGGAGAGATTTGACAACAGAGATCCATAGCTCCACTTCAGGGATCTCACACAGTTGAGGCAGACCGGATCAGTTGAGGCCTTCATCTCAGAGTTCCAGCGGAAAGCCGTGGCCGTATCTGATATATTTGTGGCCGTATCTGATATATCAGAGCACAAATTGGTGATGCTGTTCACCGAGGCTTTGCAGATCCTTTGAGGGGTTGGGTTAAGGCTTTCAAGCCTCATACCTTACATGAGGCCATTGTGCACACGAGAGACATGGGGGACTTAGCGCAAAATCCCAAAACCTTTATCAAACCCTTTGTACCACAAAGAGACAAGGATCAAAAGAATCCTCAAAGGGAATGGAAGTGTAAGCCCAAGTTGGATGATGACATAAGACGAGAGTTGATGAGGAAGAAGCTTTGCTTTTCTTGCAGAGACCCTTGGGTCCCAAGGCATAGATGCATGGGAAAGGGGCAGATCCACTACATTGAAGTGGAATCAGACAGTGAGGAGGAGGACAAGGATATCAGGGCACGTGCAGACAATGATTCAGAGGATGAGACCACTCATGAGCCAGAGCAGCAATTGAAGAAACCTGAGATACCGACAGGGGCACAACCCAAGGAGGAGACAAAACCTCATAGAGAGGTGAAAGGAGGAACCATAGCCACCTTTTCAGGAGTACCCATGTACAACACTCTCAGGCTCAAGGGCCTTGCACAGGGGCAACACATGATCGCTTTAGTTGATGGTGGAGTCACCCACAATTTCATAGATGCGTCCTTAGTAGCCAGGAGGCAGTTACGCACTGAGGAGTTTGAGGGATTCCACGTAGCAGTGGCAGATGGATACACAATGACATGTTTGGACATGATCCCAGACCTAGAGGTCAAACTAGGAAACTACACCTTGGCAGACACTTTCTATGTAGTTGACTTGTCAGATACAGATGCAGTATTGGGGGTACAATGGTTATATTCATTAGGAGAGATTGGGTTCAACTATCAGATGTTGACCATGAGTTTCAGAGACGCCAGTGGATCGAGAGTGGTACTGAGAGGCATGTCTACAAGAGCACCATGAGCAGTATCGACAAAACAGATGGAGAGGATCTTTCGTCACGGTGATGTGGCCTATGCAACAAAGTGTTTGATCACCACATGAAAGGATTCAGAGGGCAGAGAGCAATACCATCCACAGATTAGAGATCTTCTGAGCCAGTATGAGCGAGTGTTTGGACCGATACCACCAAGGAGACCACCAGATAGAGGATTTGAGCACACGATCGAGTTGGAGGCAGGGGCTACACCAATGATAACTGCGCCTTATAGGCATCCCAAGAGGTTCAAGGATGAGATTGAGAAAGAAATCAAAGAATTGCTTGCTATGGGGCACATAATGCCCAACACGAGTCCTTTTGCCTCTTCAGTCGTTCTGGTACTGAAGAAGGATGGCACATTGC
>ML846823.1:0-22300 GCA_009831015.1 Picea engelmannii
TTTGCAGTTATTAACATTTTACCTAATCAAATGGTTCTTTTCAATGGAGGGAAAAGCATGTCTCCTTGTATATTGAAATCTTTTTCTACTTCATGTTATCTTTCATTTGTGATGTTGTGATTATTCTCCTGCCCACACTAAAGTAGGTGACCAACATCAAATGTCTCTAATAGAGACTATTCTCTCTTTGACTCGTAAATTATAGACCCCAAAAAACATCTCTGCACACCAGCAACCATGGAATTACAATCAATTGTTATAGTCTTATCTAAATATTAGCAAAAAAATCTCAGGTCATTATTTAAGATTGAAATAAAAGAACCAATGCCACCTAGTGGCTACAGAGATATGAAAGTGTTAAGAACACTGTATCTAATGGATACATAAACTAAGAGGATAAATTGTTAATAAAAAAATCTGAGTTTCTTAAGTATAGACCGATGATATAGATTTAAATATTGATATGGCTAGTATCTTAGCAAAGGTTAATGTACCTGTCCCTTTTAGTACTAATATTGTATTTTTTTTTTAAATACCTACAAGAAGGTCGCTATTGCGACATTTTGGAGTGTCGCTCCCATATCAACCACGTCGGAGATGATACCTCTTAACGTATCTCTTCCCACGTTCTAGACGAGAACTTGCCACCTTCAAGACATCGGTCTTGCCACGTTCTAGATGTCTCTATTGCCACGTTTCAGACGTCTGAAACGTCTCACTTTCCACGTTTGAAACGTCGGTCTTGCCACCTTTGAAGCGTCTCTCTTGCCACGTCTGAAACGTCTCACTTGCCACATTTGCAACATCTCACTTGCCACGTTTGCAACGTCTCACTTGCCACATTTGAAACGTCGGTCTTGCCACCTTTGAAGCGTCTCTCTTGCCACGTCTGAAACATCTCACTTGCCACGTTTGCAACGTCTCACTTGCCATGTTTGAAACGTCGGTCTTGCCACGTTTGCAACGTCTCTCTTGCCACGTTTGAAACGTCGGTCTTGCCACGTTTGCAATGTCTCTCTTGACACGTTTGAAACGTCGGTCTTGCGACATTTGCAACGTCGCTCTTGCCACGTTTGAAACGTCGGTCTTGCCACATTTGCAACGTCTCTCTTGCCACGTTTGAAACGTCGGTCTTGCGACGTTTGCAACGTCTCTCTTGTCACGTTTGAAACGTCACAATATAGACGAAAACTAGGTCATCGGAAAAACGACGTCATGTGAAACGACGTTTGAGGGGGTCTGAAGTTTGTCGGTCTTCCGACAATAGAAAGTGGCAATTGCATCGAATGCGCCGTCGGAATTTGACCCAAATGCAGTAGTGTGCCTAACATTTTTATATTTTCAATATAAAAAAAATGAAAATGCATGGATTGAACAACAACTTGATATATAAAACTCTACTGTGTATAGAAAGAGATAACTCAAGCATAATAGCAAGGAGAAAAACACCCAGCCGAATGTACAAGGAAAATCAAAATTAAAAGGTGATGACAAAGACTCTGCCCAAAAAATCAACCCCAGATAGGTTTCCTGTCATCCCACTGACACTTAACAGTCACTACAGAGACCCAAGAAGACTCAACAAACATCAAATCCCACCCAACAACCACCAGACCAAGCAAACAAGCAAAGAAGGATGATGTATGCAATTGTTCAAGGAAACGGAGCGTATGTACGCAGCTTGCAGAGGGACGACCCACATATATAGACAACTATCAAGCCAAAAACCACATATATGTTTAAAAAACAAAGCCAATCAAGGGAGAAGGTTGAAAAACTCAGACCCAGAGTGAACATAGGTTGTCAAGCAATGATACAACAAGAAATGAAATAGGAACAAGAGCAATCTAAGGAGAAAACTACTCCAAACACTAAGAAAGAAGATTCAATCCCTAGTATGTTCATCAATTTTGTAACGAGGAAAAGATCTCTATGGCTAGGGTAAACCACAATAGATGGAAATGACTGCAAAAATCAACTCTATTCTCAAGTATGTTATGTAAACAAATATCCTAGCAAGACAAGATAAAAGGCCTGCCTCATCTAGATGTTTAATGAAGTCCACTGTTGAGCACTTGACCCAAAGCAATATACCTACAACTAGTCCTCAACAACCAAGCAAAGCAAACATATGGTGATAATAAATGATGTTATCACATTCAATAGCATAATCCATTAATAAACATGACAAATACGCCTATGGAATAATAATTCAAATATTTGCAAGATATCAATTGGATGGGAAAAGAGTATTTTTATTAATATATGATCAGCAGAAGTGAAAATGTTACAGACTTCTATGTCAGCACGGTTCGGAACCGAGAAACTAAGTTCCTTCCAGTTGGGCCTACACCACTTCAATTCTCCACCAAAGGCAAACTCATAAAAGAGAAACAATGATGTTTTCAATCAATAAGGGAAGAGCTTGGGGGTTGAACATTGTGTTTAGACTTAAAGGACAAAGGGATGAAAACTCAATATGAAGTAAATAATTTCTCCAGAGTAACTTTGCTCTCAAAGTTGAATCCTTTCTCCTCTTTTCCATAGCTCGGAATTAGCCCATTTATAGCCTTCAAATGGAACTGAAGGGCTGATTCAGAACATTTACAGTATATGAAAGGCCAAGGATCATAGATCTCCTGTCGTGACATGGAAACTCGACACTAATTTTCATTTTTTGGGCACAAATCTTGATGTACGCGGGTTGTAGTGGTGCAACCTGCGTATACGCATGTTGTATAGTAGGCAAGGTGCGTACATGTGGAAAAATATGTATTTTTATCTCTGGGATTTACAAAAAGGGATGATAAGTCTTCATAGGGAAATGGAAAAGGGCCTTCTATGCACGATTCCATAGGGTGAGGCAAATATTGCTATAACAACATTGGAAAGAGAACAATATATTAAGGATTTGGTCCATGAAAATAAAGAGAAGGAAGACCAAATTAGTGAGTTGAAGGAAGAAGTCAGACATGAGAGGAAAGATAAAGGAAGCCTAAAAAAATTTAGGGTGTTGTTTATTTTTTATTCTGTTACGACTGAAACAACAACCTCACGAGGATATGAACCCCCCTCCATTTTTATATAGGTGGTATTCCTTTTTAATTTTTTTTAATATTTTCTTTGAAATTCTTTTGAGAAAATATATATAAATGGGAGAGTGCTATATAGCTAACTCCAAAATCTATATCGCTCAATTAAAATAAAAAGGATAAATATACAACAACAATTCCTGAGAAAATTACCAAGAACCTTCACTCATAAAATGTAAAATTGATGGAAATAATATGTACATATTATATATTATAAGAAATGGAAAACATTTCTCATAGTCATCACATTCATGAAATATTTTTTATCGCATTTATAAAAAGAAAACTAATGGCCCATATATCAGACAACCTTAAAAGAGTTTTTCATTAGAATCTTAATAATATTTTGAAGACTCAATTTCAAATAAATTATACTCAAACATTTAGAGTTCAAAGATACAGTCAAAATTAACCCCAAATTAGTTCTTTGGAATTTTCTAAAAAATGATAGTGTTTATAGTCTCATGAAAATTAAAGTGTTTGTCAAAAAGGAATAGGATTGGGGGTCTCATGGACCATAAAATAAAATAAGAGAAGAGAATGGAGTTACTGAATCAAAGCAAGAGAAAGGTTGGACCTGTAAATAAAACGAAAGAAAGGATAAAAAAGTGGTTATGTTCTTCAAGGAAATAATAAATGTAACTGGATGATTTATGATCCAGAAAGAGGAAAATTTGGGGATAAATGTGATCTTTAGACTTACTGTGATGAGTCTCCCAGGTCTTCATTTTCTTGCTGATGTAGCTTCTATAGCTTTGTTTTTTGCGGTTATGTGACTAGTATCAACTGTTTTCATTGGATCCTCGGTAATCTTGATTATATCCGTTTTTAACCATTCTTCAATATATTATTGCAAAGGAGCAACAATCACCTCTTGTTTGACTTTGATTTTGAACAATTCATTTTCATATTCTATATAGTCATTTGAAATATTTTGCAATGTAGTTTCAATATCCTCATTTTCATTGGCGTATTCAAGAAGCCAATTATCAATGTCATCTTCAGTATATCCATTCATACTATTGAACTTCTTTGTTGATAATTTCTTTAAATTTTCCATGCTTTCTTTGAATTGTTGTCTTGTTTGAAGTATTGAGTTTGAAATTAGCTTTGGATCCTCTACTTCAATGGTGCTTCCCACAAGGTCTAATCTATTCAATTTAGAATAATCTTCAGTCTTTTTGGATGTTAAATCATTGAGCTAATTTGATAATTCCCTTAATACATTAATTCTTTGAATCCAATATGCCTTTAGTTTCTTTATACGAGCTTTAGAAGGAAATTCTTCTTGTTTTCTTTCGTATTCAGTCATTTTTGAGACCTTCATAGAAAATGTGGCAAGTTTGTCCTTGAAAGACTATTCATCATTTTCAATGTCAGCTTTCAAATATTATCTTGTATTTTGAATCCTTGAACCAAGAGAAACAAAGCCACTTGCTAGATCTCATGCATTTAAAATAAGAGACATCATTTTCTTAATATTTTGCTCAACGTAATGTCTGGTTGCAACAAGTAATCCTGAGGTCCCTTTTAATATTATACTTGAATCTAGATTTTTCTCAAAATTCTTTCCAGGTTGAATTGTTGCAATAGGGGTGGATAATATTGGTGGAGGCATTATAGTAAACTCTAATTCTTGTATCCTTTCTTCAATTATTGCATTCTCAACTTCCATATCATCTATTAAAAAATCAAGAGCATCTCCTATAACCTTATTAATATTAGTGATTCCATATGGAAGAAGCTTATTAAGTTTAAATGAAGAGTAGGTTTTTCCCTTTTTATTTTTGGAAAGAGTTCTTTTAAAAATCATTTTTCTTGAATATTTATTAAATAAATAATTATGTACGGAAAATGATTATTCTCCTAAAAACTCTTCATCTTGAATAGCGAGTTAGACCATAGATTGTATATTTTCTTGTACTCATTCATTGTCATCAAGGAAATGGATATTTTCTATATCAACCTCTAAATCCATGTCTTCCATAAGGATCTTTCTTTCAGGTATGTTCTCTTAAATTTCTTGTTCAGAATTAGTCCTCTTTCTTTTTACTTGCAATTTATGAGACTTTTCCAGTTTTCCCTTAGGAGGGTTTTTATCACCTCCATCATTTGAATTATTCATTGAAGAATTTTTTTGTTGAGATGTTGTAAACTGACAGTTCATTTTGGATAGCGTGCTCTTTTGGGAAATAATATGAGACTAAGCATTCATGTGATTAGAGGGTTTTCCTTTCTTCTTATATTGATCTATGGTGCTTATGATGGTTTCAATATCACATGCTTTCCTTTCAATGCATTCAACCAAAATATCATGGTTGTCTCCTTCTTCTCCTCCAAAGTATTAATAAGTGTATTACTGAATCCAACTGATACCATGTGATCATGAAAAATATGATCTGGGTCAAATCCCTTAATCTATTTTGCAAATTTCATATTATATTGATCAAATTGTGTAGCATATTCATCAATTTTAATAGTTCATCGTATAAATATTTTTTCGACCTTCCAAGGCAGTGGGATAAACTACTTCTTTTTCTCATAAAATAAATGCAACCAAGACTTGTATTGTCTTGCCACTTCAACAATAAATAATTTTTCTAGAATATAGTAAAGAATATGAAGGGGTTTTTCATCAGAACAATAGATCCTTATAATATTGTATTTGTCTCTTTTTTTCATAATCCGCTTCTTATCCAAAAATATTAATGCTTCTTGTGACAGTCTGGATGTATTTTCTCCAAAGAAGAGATTCTTAAAAACAAATACAAATTCATTATATACTTCATAAAAGAAGCGAGAGACCTTTTTCCTCCATAGGGCTTGATATCACATTGTGACCTAGTAAGAGTTACAATTTACCCTTCTTCCTATGTTCAGTCCCTTGAAAATATGACAACAAGTAATAGTGGATATCAAGTAGGATTCCATGTAGAACTTCTTCACATATTTAAAACTTGATAGTTGTGAATAAAATTCAATGGAAATAATTTTTACCCAATCAAAAATAGCTTGTTCATGGATTGTAAAATATAATATATAAAGAGAAAACCAAGGAATGGTTTCAGTAGACTCTTGTCCTATAATTCTAGTAAAAATCCATGCTACTTCTCGGTAGGTATTTTTCAATGAACTGACCTGAATTCTGGATATATCCATTGGAATTGCTGAAGGATTTTCTAATAATTATTGCAGAAGCTCTAATTTGTTGTTCTTCTCCTTGAGAAAACTGCTAGCATCATCTCCTTTGAATGTAATAGTTGACTCTGATCATTTCAACATATTCCTGAAAGTTGAAGGTGCTAAAGAGATATGGGATCCATAGTGAAGTAGAATTACCCTTTGATTTTGAATAAACTTATCAATGCACTAAGAGACTATGTGTTTGCAATTGAAAACTTCGGGAATGCATCCAACTAGAGAAATACCCGATTTCCAAGTCTTATCCTCATTTCATTCTAGTAGGGGAAATGTTGTGAAATACTAGTAAGACCTTGACTATTGAAATTTGTAATATTCTCGTACGAACATGTTCAACGTGTCTCTGAAAAACTACTTTTTCCTCATCGCCATTCTAGTGTAGCTAGCCAACTCTATGTATAAATCCTTAGATTATGAAATAAAATATTCTTCAATGATATGACTTAAGTCCTTTTCGATGGAGAAGATAACACAATCTAAATGATACTACCTTGAGAAGTATGCAATCAATAATGACCTTTTCAAAATTCAATTAAGAGTTACTTTCCATAGGAATATCATTATATCCCTTACCGTTTTTCACATCTTTGAAGATCTATTTAAATAGATATTCAAAGATGTGACAAAAGGTAAGGGATATAGAATGGCGGAGTAGTAGGGCGGCAGAAATGGAGAAACTATGAGGATGAGTCCTCGAGTCTAGGAAATCGCGAACCCGTGATGTAAAAGATATGAAGAAAATTGTTAAGTCTTGGTGGTAGAAGACTTGAAAAAATCAAGCAAACCTACGAGTCTTCGAACCCGTGAACCCGCCATATATTAATAAAATGGTTAATTCTTGGTACAATTTGTATTATGCAGAGAAGAGAGGTGTGTCTTGAATAATGCAGACTTATTTTGGAAAGAAAATGCAGTTGTTGTGAATGAACCTTCCATGGCTCAAAAAAATTCTAAGTAAAGAGATACAAGAAGAAGATAGGTATTAAGTGACATATAGATCAACATGTATGTGTTTATAGGGTCAAGGGAAAGATAAATGAGACAAATACAAACATTTACACCCACCTTCAAGTATTTCAATAGCCGAAAGTACAAACCATAGCTCAACATAGCTTGGTACAATCCAAGAACATCCAATTTGTCTCCACAAGGGAAGGCTTGAATGATATGCAACGATGGATCATCGAGAACCTTGATGCTCTGGTTGAGTTGTCATGCCCCTTGGAATGGAAAAGGAAAATTGATTATGTTTCCCTCTATCGATTCCAAGAATCTTGAGAGAAATATGAAAATAAAATAAAGAGCTCCCTGGCCATCTGCACAAAACTCCACAAGGAACCACACATTTTGATGCATAAAGGGAATCTACCTACTATTGAGTCTCTAAGAAATACCAAGACAAAAGAGAATTTCTTTGAAGAAATCTAACAAAATATGAAGCAAAAGCAAGCAGACGTTTTGATAGCCAAAAAGGTGAAAACAAACTTGATGGCGGAGAATTTCTCTAAGTTAACCAAAACACAAACTGTGATCCAAGATTTCATGGCTAACTTGAGGGACATGAAAACACTTTTGAACAACTCATCCTCCCATGAAGCCTCCCTAGAATAACTCTTGTACTACAAGTTCATATCTATTGGAGAACAACATGAAGCTTGGGAATCTTACATGAAAGACAAAGACAAGTAAAAGAGGAAAATATCAAATTCAAGTTTGTCTACAACTGCCTCCTATTTTTTCTTTTTTCCAATTGTCACGAGCTTCGTCCTATTCTAACACTTGTAAATATCATTTGAGAAGGGGAAGCTCAAAACACATGTAACTGCTTCCTGCAAAATCCAATAAGACACTGCAAGCAATTACTTAGATTATTGTAAGTAAAGGAAGAGGCCTATTTTGAAGTTGCTCTTCAAGCATTTTATATTCGAGAATCGAGAACTATTTTCAGAATTAACACTGAGAATTCTTCACAATCGTTTTGTTAGGAAGAATAAATCTTTTGGATAGTAGCTTTCTATTTTCAGTAGATTGTTATGGTATTTACATGCATTGTAATAATGCTATTTTGTTTATAGACTATTCTTGTGCAAACATAAATCTTTCTTCCAGTTTAATTCCTTATTTCTTATCTTTTGTCCTGAGATGATAAGTAGTTTATGCAAGTAATTTCATAGAATAGAATAATATTGTTATGTCTTTGTATGCATGTGTTGTCTAACCTTGTTGCTTCTTAATAGTTATCTTAAATGAGTCTTTTGCAGGGATTAATTACATTTCTGGCTTCTCATTGGTTACCATAGTCACTCCTAGCTAAGATAGGATAAGTTAGATTTTATTTCCTCACTTAGTTAGTTTGCATCTGCATTTCCGGTTACATCCACAACTATCTGATAACCCTTCAAACTCAGTAATGGAGCCAATCCAAAATTGAGATGGGTCTAGTGAAATATTGTCTCCTCAATGGGTTGACATTCACTAAAAAGATAAATTGAAAACATGTTGTTTAAAGAAAGATTAATTGAGTTTGAAAAACCTTTTTTGGCCTAAATAGAAAGTGTAAAATGCTTTGGTTTTGACAAAAATATAAAATTATATTTCATTTCTACTTAGTGATAAATGATTATATATAGTTGTGAAGTTTGGTATTGTATTATTTGTAGATAAACCTTGAGGAAACTAGAGAAAATTCAAAATAATGTTTTATAATAAGTAATATCAAAATTAAAAAGAGCTTGCCCTATCCAATTATTTTTTAGAGGCTAGACTTCCACCCATTAAGAGATAGTTTATGGCCAAGGACTTAATGTACAAGCTTAAATTAATTAACATATAGGGGATGCTTCTTACATTTGTTTAGTTACCAGTAGAAGTCATTATGGTACAATTAAGTTTTTTTTTCACAACATTTGCATTAAATTAAATACTAAAATTTTTTCAAAACATCAAATTAAATAATAATAAAAAATAAATTAATAAATTAAATAATTTGTATTTTTAAATTTTTAATATAAATATTAATACTATCCAATATTTTGAAATTGAGATTTAATTTGAGTATAAGCATGGCATTTTGAGAAAAAGTGGTTTTCATCTTTAAGTTAATCATTTCCTTATATCTTAATTTTTGTTCTATACTCTAATGCTTTATCACACCAAAAAATCTCCTTAAATTTATCCTCTATAATGAAGAAAAGTCAATATATTTTATAATTCAATATAGATAATATGTTATATAATGTTTTTGTTTCTATTTCCATGTTCTAAATTTATTATAATAAGGACCACATTAAAATATTTAATATACATTTTTATGAAAACATAAAATATAAAACATTATGTTTTTTTTTTGTAAGTAAGAGATTTTATATATAAAGGGCCTTCAAAAACCCAGACCATAGGTACAAAAACTTGAAAACAACTGCACTGTAATTACTGAACTTCCCTAATAGAGGGGAAAATAGTTCAGCTAGCCGGGTAAGTCTAGCATTCTACAGTCTGACAGTCGTATAAAACAGAACTAAGCTGACTAAGCTACAACTAAGAAAAGAAACTATTAAAGAGAATAGAACCCCTATGGGGTCAAACATTTGGCGAGTAACCTGGCCAGGTAGCTGCAAAGGCCGCGTACCAAGGTTCCTCTTCAATGGGTGTCCCTTTGCCTTCCAAATGCATGTCAGCGTCCACGTTGCTCTCGTCCCTGTTGGCAGCTGGCAGGGTGTCTCCAGGAAAACTGTACACATGCTGGCCTGTAGCTGTCACAACCTCCATGTCCTCATGCTTGACCTGCTCCACAACGACCTCTGCTGAACATTGCGTCTAAGCATTCCTGTCGTCGCCCTCTGCGTGGGGTTCCTCTACTGAAGCCGCGCCTTCTAGAGTGGAGGGGAAAGCATCCTGGAAGGTGGACAGAATATAAAGGAGGGTCGAGATCTTTCCATCCATAAGCTGCAGTTAGAATTGGAGGTCCTCCATTCCCTGATGGAGTTCGAAGACCAGACCATAGAGAATGGTTAAACTTTATTTCAACTGCGAATCAGGGATGAAGTCGGTAGACGCGTACGCACTGTTTCGGGCACTTCGAAGAAGAGGTGGCACCCCCATGGGTGGCTGTGAGGAGAAAGCTACTGGTGCAAGAGAAGGTTCGTTGGTTCTAGAATTCGGTGGGACGGCAGGAAATCACGAAAGAGAGCCCGACGAGCTATCAGTGATGACTAGGCATTTGAACCGGGAGGTAGGTGGGGTGGAGGAGGTGAGAGGTTCCAGCTCGGGTTACAGAGGCGGCAAGGAGAACATGGAGGGCGAACTAAGGGGAGAAACAGAGGTTCGGGGCCGAGGAAGATGCCATGGAGAGCCTCTTCATGGCCTTCCTCTTTGATGCGGCATAATGTGCTCCGTTTGAAGGCAGATAAGAGCTAAGTGCTCCAGGAAAATGCAAAGAGCTTGGAGAGGGTTGAGGGCTATGAACACGATGAAAGTCCAGGTTAATCCAGGCCAGGGCAGTGGAGGGATGTGGGGGTCGGTCCTCGAGTGAGGATGAAAAACACTTGCAGACGGAAAAGCCATAGTGAAGTTGGTAATGAGGGTTGGGCACACCAGAGTTAATGGTGCTATAGCAATGTGAATTTGAATTAATGCAGGGTCAAGGTAGCAGTAATTGGCATGAGCCTAACACATGGCTCCCTGCCTTGCTGGCCTAACCACTCTCCCACTTCGCGCTATTTGTCTCATACTAACACCCCATCTAGGGGTTTGTCCACTTCCATAGCCTTGCAGATGCATTGATGGAGAATAGGGTGATCAGGGTTGAGGGATGTTTTGCAAAGGAGATCCAGTCCGTCCCAGTTGGTCCCCAGATTAGCCAGTGCATCCGCAACTTGATTCTCCTTTCTCCTGATATGAACAGGTATAAAGGACTAATTGGGTTGTAGCAGATCTATGATAGTCTTTAGCCGATGTGAGAGTCTCCAACTGGGTGATATCCTTTCCGGGTCTGCTCCATTTAAAATTCTACTGAAGAGATTGATGATGATTTGAGAATCTCCTTCTACAATCAGCTTGGTGAATTTATGCTCGATGGCTAATTGCAGTCCTCTAATGAGCCCCCAAAGTTCCGCTACATTGTTCGTGGTGTGACCAATGGAGACTGCGTTAATGAGAATGATGTGTCCATGGTGGTTGCGGAAAACTACTCCATAACCCGTTGCTCCTGGATTGCCTTTAGAGGCTCCGTCAAAGTTGAGCTTGATGAAGTTGACTGGGGGGGTGGACCAAGAGGAGGGGTTGTTGGGAGGGGGAGGAGAAGAAGTGGGGGAAAGTGGGTGAAGAATTGGGGAGGGATTCCAATACTGTAGGATCAGAAGTTCTGAGGGGTTGCTGATCAAATCTTTTTCAGACCAAAGATGAAGGCTGAGAGTTTCCAGAATATTGAGGCGACATTAGTTCTAGCAGTGGTGCCATGGGAGGGAGTCATTAATGAAAAGACTTCTATTTCTTTCCTTCCATACCTGCCAAAGAATGAAGCCGGGAAGTAATTGCCATATACAATTTAGGAGGGAAGATTGGAACACTTAGTCCCTCCAATCCGTAATTCTATCAATGATACTGTCTTTTTTATGATCTGAGGTACACATAATAAGTGCACTTTGATCCCATATTTGAGCAGTATAAGGGCAGGAATTGAGGAGGTGATTCATGGTTTCATCTGCTTCTCCATAGAGCATGCAGATAGACGGCCCGACAAAACCTCTTTTTGAGAGGTTGTCCTGGGTGAGAATGCTCGAATGGGTGACGAGCCAAAGGAAGAGGGTGATTTTAGGTCAATGTTTAAGGTCCCAGATTTTGCTCCACACTTTCCTTGTGGGTAGAGGGTCTGATTGAGTTTTGATGTGATAGGCCTCTCGTATGCTGAAGGTGCCCCGTGGAGAATATCCCCATCGGAAGATATCCTCTCCTGTGAGCTTGGGGATTTTCCTTTTGGAAATTTCATCCTGCCAGGGTCTCAGATCCACGTGTGCTTCCAGGTTCAAGCATTCCCTGTTTAGGTGTCAGCGTTACTAGGTGTCTTCTTGGGGATTGTCTTTCCAGTAATCAACAACTTTTGTCAGGCCCACATGTGTAGCTTGGGTGCTGATATGCTCAGTCAAATCCTTGTGGTCCAAAATTGGCCATTGCTGCCAGGAATCTTTCCAGAAGAGGGTTGTTTTCCCATTTTGAATTTCCCAAAAAGCATGCCGAGTTACTAGATGTCTATTCTGCTTAGCCGCTGCCCAGATTAAGGATCCTGGGTTGTCCCCATTCCATCGTATTAAGTTCTTTTCCACCACATATGGTGCATATTTGTCCTCCAGAGCCTTTCCCAGAGATCCTTGGGATTGTTTAGCCAACGCCACTAGATCTTGGAGCTAAGGACTTTATTCATGATGGAGGGGTCCTGTAATCCAAGGTCTCCTTATGCTTTGGGTTGGCAGAGTTTGTCCCTGCTGATCAGTGCTATTTTCTTCCCTGTGTTGAGGCCTTGCCAGAGGAAGTTCCTCTGTAAGCTTTTTATGGTTGTGAGGACAAACTTTGGGGCAGCAAGCGCTGAAAAGGTGTAGATGGGTAGGGCTTGAAGAATTGCTTGAAGGAGAGTGAGACGACTAGGAAGGTTTAGAACTCTGAAGGTCCAGGAAGATAGCCTTTTGGTAAAATAGGAAAGGAGTTGTTCCCAAGAGGAGTTCCTTAGGGAATTATCAATCAGGGGGATGCCAAGGTATTTGGATGGAAGGGAGCTTCGATTGAAACCCAAAATATCATAGACATGGCACTGAATTGGAGGGGGCATATTAAAGAAGAAGATTTGGGACTTATCTTTGTTACAATCCATTCCTGAGGCTTAAGAGAAGGTTTGGAGGATCGAGAGGAGGGAGTTGGCTTCGCATGCTGTTGGGGTGCCCATCAAAAGCATGTCATCCACAAATTGGCTATGCGAGATAGGGGGGGAGATACCATGCAAAGGTAGACATGTCATCAAGTTATTTGCAACGACTACGTGAATAAAGCGGTTAAGACCCTCGGCCATAATGATGAAGAGGAACGGGGAAAGAGGGTCTCCTTGTCTAATTCCTCTAGAAGGGGAAAAGGGGCGAGAAGGAACTCCATTGATAAGGATGGAAAAAAAAGCTGAGGAGGTTAGATTCAGAATCCAAGTCATCCAGAGCCTATCAAAGCCAAAGGCAAGGAGCATTTCCCGCATATAGTCCCAGCTTATCTTATCGAAGGCTTTAGAAAGGTCTAGTTTAAGGAGCATACCTGGCGTTCTGGTCTTCTGCAAAGAGTGGATCACTTCATGAGCTAGGATGACGCTTTCCAGGATTTGTCTGCCCTCAACATAGCCTGATTGCTCCGGAGAGATAATTGTTGGTAGGATGGGCTTGAGTCTTCGTGCGATCACTTTCATTAGAATTTTATAGATGACGTTGAAGAGGGCTATGGGTTTGAACTGCTTAGGATGGTGAGCCTGCCCCTCTTTGGGGATGAGGGTAAGGAAAGTCACATTCAGAGCCTGAAGGACTTGTCCTATGGATCGGGAATCTTCAATAATTTCCCACACCTCTACCCTAATCATCGACCAACAATGGTGGAAAAAATCGCTGGTGAAGCCATCGGGGTCAGGTGCCTTGCACTTAGGGGTGTCCTAAAGCGCTTGATCCACCTCCTCAATTGTAATAGGCCGGAGCAGAGCTGAGTTTTTCTCCGGAGTGACAAGGGAGGGCACATGCTGCGTGACCTTAGCTATGGCCTCAGATCTATCCGGGAGTGGTTCCGTGAGGAAATCTTTGTAATAGTCTATCAGTGTCGTCTCCAGGTCTTCATGGGAATAAATGGGCTCACCATTGGTGGAGGTTAAGTGCATAATTCTATTAGTATGACAGCGGTGAATGATGGTTCTGTGAAAGAATTTAGTGTTTCGGTCCCCCTCCTTGAGCCACTAGATGAGTGATTTTTGTTTCCATAGAATCTCCTCTTGTCCTTTTTTGGCCTCCAGCTGTTGATTTACTTTTTCTTCCTGGGTTTTAAGCTCATTCGTTAGCCCTTGCAGCCGGATCTGATTTTGAATCGCACCCATTTGTTCTGACAACTGCTTTTGGGAGTCGAAGATATTTCCAAAGATTTTCTTATTCCAGAGTTTGAGTATTTGCTTGAGGTTCTTTAGCTTTTGCTGAAATTTGTACATATTGGAGCCATGGGGGACCTCTACCTCCCTCCACCAATCCTGGATCTTTGCTTGGAAATCTAGGTGGTTGATCCAAAACTGTTCAAATCTGAAGGGTTTTTTCCCTGGAGTGGCTAGCACGTCCAACCATAGCTGAATGGGCCAGTGATCCGAACCAAGGAAATTCAGAATGCTATCTTCCAGAGTTGTTCCTTCCAGCATAAGGGAGTCATAGATGAGGAATCTATCTAGTTTGCAAGCGATTTGATGTGATCTGGTTCTTCTCTTTCTCTAGGTATGGATGCCATTAATGGCTTCCAGGTCGATGAGGTTGAGGTTATCAATGAGGCTATTGAAGTCACTGGAGTCCTAATCTAGGCATCTTGATCCCCCATTTTTTTCCTCCAGACTGCGTATGAGATTGTAATCTCCGCCGACAATCCATCTGTTATTCCTAGTTAGGTTGGATAGATACTCCAAGTTCCTGATAAAGGCTTTCTTATCCCTTGGGTTGGTCGGGCCGTAGACATTGGTCAGGTGTCCAGGCTTGTTAGAACCAATAAGCCTATAATATGCAGTGATGGACCACTTGGTAGTGATAAAGTTCTTCATCAGCAATGAGTTGGTGTTCCAGAGGATAGCTAGTCCTCCAGCTGTACCTGTGGCTGCAGTTGAAATTGCTTCCCCTTGCTTCCAACAGTGGGGGAGTAGCCTGTCAATATCTTCGATTGTGCTTTTTGTTTCCTGTAATAATAATATGTCTGGTTTTTGCCGCAAAGATCAGATCTCGTAGCATTTTTTGCTTGCTACATCCATTGAGGCCTCTTATATTCTAGGAGATAATCTTCATGATGACAAGGGGGTGGGGAGAGGAGGAAAGTTGTCCGAGATAAGGTGGATTTTCCATGAGTTTACCATGAAGTGGCCTATTTCTTGTATAAGCTTGTTGGTAGACTTCCTTCCTCTTTTCTTTTCATCTTTCTAAGTTTTGCTCTGATTCTTTGACTGATTTCCCTATATTCCCAGGCCCTTGCTGGATCGAGTTGTGGATCCAGTGGAGGAGTTAAGGAAGACCTTGTGCGCCTTCCATAATTGATCCCTAGGTATGGTGTACAATTTTTTATGCCTGTAGGCGTGTTCGAGGTGCTCCAAATCCACCCCAGCTAGTTCTTGCTCTTCTAGCTCCATTTCAGCGTCACCATCCTCTATCTCCAGATAATCTTGCTGGCCAACAGCAGGGTCTAGGGATGGGTGATCTGATTCCTTCACCTGTAATGGTCGTTCTTCCCCTGGGCTCATAGATTGGGGAAGGTTATTCGCGTGGAGTTCATTGGGGTTTATGAAGGTTGATGGATTCTCTGGTTGATCTTGTAGTATTGCATATTTATTACTAGTGGAAGGATCCTTACTTACTTGGGCTGGTTGCTTTTGTCCTCCTTGTCTTCTTTTTCCTGCTGGTTGAGCGAAGCCATCCTTCTCTTTGCCACCTTCTGGGTTCCCTTCTTTGTGAGCAACATTGAGGGGGCACTCTCTGAAGAGATCTCCATGCTCATGACATTTCCTACATCTGAACGGAATGTGTTCGTAGTCAATGGTTTGGGTCCAATCGTCGTCATGGTATTCGAGAAGTATGGATCCCGGTAGCAGCTTGGCTATGTTCAGGTATATGCATATGCGTGCATAAGAGGTGTATCGCCTCTGCTTGGTGGCCTCTGAAGACTTCACATATATTCCGATGGTGTTATCTATACCAGCCAAGACCTCTTCTAGCCAGAATTCCTGGGGGAGAGAGTATAGTCTAATCCATACTGGTGCATGCACAAAATCTTCCTTTTTCAGGGCTGAACTTCTCAGTCCAGAATCTTAAGAAGAGTCCGGCTGAGTTGTAGAAATAAGGCCCTCCATCAAAAATGCGATTGCGGTCCTCGAGGTTATGCAATATGATTGTGAAGAAACCCTTGGAACCCAGTTGCAGTTCATAGTGTCCTTTTGGCTTCCACCAATATTGTATCCATTTGATCAGATCCCGCTCTAAAGGCCAAAGCCCTAAGAATTTTCCTACTAGGACGTAGTCTCTCATATATTGCTTTTGTTCTTCTATGCGTGGTGAGCTAATGATGTATTTTGGGGCCTGTGGTGCTTGTGGGATGCATTTGCCTGGTATCCATGGAGTTGACATTGTAGCAGGTGTAGTCACGTTCTCTGGATCAATATCCATCTCCCATTCCTTGAAAGTTCCTTCCGTCAAAAGCTTTGAGCGCAGGTCTGGTGGGGGCTCAAAGGTCGATCGTTTTAATCCTTCTCCAGAGCTTCCATTTGCGGTGGCCTGGCTTTAAGAGGCGTCGTTTGGCCCTCCTTCCTTCAGATTCATGAGCCCCAGCGGGGCAAGAGTTGTGGCAGTGCGGCTAAAAACCCTAAACCCTAAACTTAGTTGCAGAGCCTTCTCATAGCGCTACAATAACATTGGAGCATAACCTTCCTAAGAAGAGTTAAAAACAATATAAAACATTATGTTATTTGCAATATTGTTTTTTATTAAATTTTTTTTTTTCTTAATTTTAGATAATTAAATTGTAAAATTGCATATTGTTTATATAATCAAATATATTATTTATACACAAATTAATTAGCTTATATTCATTTACACAAATATTAATATTTTTAGTAAATTATTAAATTTTTAAAATTCATTAAATACTTTGTGTTGGAAATATGTATTAAGTTTTATATATTTGGTGGAAGATTAAAGATATTTTTTTTTAAATTATAGTTTTAATAATGTGGATATAATTTCATAAAAGATTTTAATGTAAGTTTTAATCATTAAATTTAAGTAAATTTATGATTAAGAATATATATTTTCTTTTAGAAAATTACAAATTACATGTTAAAATCCACAAAAGATAAGATATATACACTTTTATTAAAAATTAAAGTATATACACTTTTATAAAAGATAGAGTATATAATGAGGAAGTATATATTTTAAAAGTCTAAATTAATTTTAAAAATAAAGTATTATTATTATTAATTCATCCCAGTAAACTCACCAAATTCATACAAAATTAACATACGTTCTTAACAACAATTTCTGTCACAAAATTAATAATGGTCCTCGATGATTTTGATTTGTCCTGCAAGAAAGATCATGGACTCACTTTGACTCAGTTATTCCCATCAATGTAATTCAAGCTCAAATACGATGCGACCTTGGCACTAGTAGTGACTTTATTGGACCATGAAAATCGTTCTTTTTGTGCTGCTCCAAGCCCGGAACATTGGAACTCGCTATAATTCACATTCCTGCACATAGACACAATGAATGAAAATCGATAATATTAGATCCAGATCTGGCATTCTAGTTGTTAGTTCAGGGATTGAATAATATAGCAATGACTTACTTTCTTTTGCTAGTCTTCCCAGGCTAGTCTCCCCATCCTTATGGAAAGATAATGTCAGTGAACCAAAAATATTGTATTATTATTAATCTCTGTCAAACTATGACACAAAAGAACAATTGAAACATTGTTCATGATTTGTATTCTAAACCTTGTACAGTGATTTTCTGTTGTCGAATATGACATCGACGACACCTTCAATGTAACAATTTTGAAAGTAATGCTTCCCACTTTCGTCTAACACGGTATCCAGATACCCCAAAAATATGCAATTGTAAAATGCATAACGATCTCCCAGAATCCTCACCGCCACAGCTTGATTGTCCGGGCCCATATCATCAGAACCATATGAATTATGCATAAATCTATTTTTTAAATCAACTCAATGAATTGATCTAAATTATGGATATATCCGCTAGCATTGTCGAAGACTAGTGAAAATTGTAATCTTTTCGTGCGAACAGGTTCAATGTGTCGCCACAAAACTGCTTCTTTCGCATGGCCATTCTAGTGTAGTTGGCCAACTCTACGTATAATTCTTTAGAATATTGAAACAAAATTCTCTTCAGTAATATGACTTAAGTCATTTTCCACGAAGAATTTAATTCAAATTAAATGATATTACCTCGAGAAGTATGCAATCAGTAATGAAATTTTCATAATTCAATTCGTAATTACATTCGATAGGAATACCATTAAATAAATATTTAAAGATGAGACAAAAGGTAAGGGATACAAAATGGCACGGTAGCATGGCAACGGGCATTGAGAAAATATGAGGATGAATCTATTTGTCCAAGAAGCTGCAAACCCGTTTTGTAAAAGATATGAAGAAAATGGTTAAGTGTTGGTGGTAGCTAACTTAAAAAGAAAAGCAAGTAAACCCGCAAGTCCGCGAATCCACGAACCCGACATATATCAAGAAAGTGATTAATCTTTTATGCAATTTATATGAGGCAGAGAAGAGAGGTATGTTTTGGATAATGCGAAGTTCTTTTGGAATGAAAGTACACCTGTCGTGAATGAACCTGCCATGATTCAATTTTTTTTTAAGTAAATAGATATCAGAAGAAGATAGGTATTAAGATACATATAGATCAACATGAGGGTCAAGGAAGAGCTAAATGAGAAAAATATAGACATTTATGCACACCTTCAAGTATTCCAGCAGCTGGAATCACAAATGATAGCTCAACATAGCTCAGTATAGGCAAAGAACATCCAATTTGTCTCCATGAGGGAAGGATTGAATGATATGCAATGATGGATCATCGATAACCTGGATGCTCTGGTCGAGCTATAATTCCCCTTAGAATGGGAAAGGAAAATTGATTATGTTGCCCTTGATCGATGCAAACAAGCTAGAGATAAATATGAAAAGAAAACAAAGAGATCCTTGGTCATTTGCACACAACTCCACAAGGCAGTGCACATTTTGACACATAAAGGGAATCTACCTCCTATTGAGCCGCTCAGATATATCGAGACAAAAGATCACATCTTTGAAGAAATCCAAAAAAATACAAAGCAAAGGAAAGGGGACATTCAGATAGCCAAAAAGGTGACAACAGAGTTGATGGAGAAGAACCTCTCTAAGTTATCCAAAACACAAACAATGATCCAAGCTTTCGTGGCTAACTTGAAGAGGGACGTGAAAACCCTTTCGAACAACTCATCCTCCCATCAAGCCACCCTAGAAGAACTCTTGCACTACAAGGTCGTATCCATCTGAGGACAACATGAAGCTTGGGAAGTTTACGTGAGAGACAAAGACAAGTAAAAGAGGAAAAATAGCAAGTGCCTACTATTTCTCCTCTTTTACTTGTCTACTATTTCTCCTTTTTATCAAGTTGGTCTACAAGTGCCTACTATTTCTCCTTTTTATCAAATGTCATGAGCTTTTTTATATTCTAAAACATGTCAATATCATTTGAAAAGGGGAAGTTGAAAAGACTTGTAATTGCTTCTTGCATAATCCAATAAAACACAACAGGGAGTTACTTAAATTACTACTTTTTATCAAATGTCATGAGCTTTTTTATATTCTAAAACATGTCAATATCATTTGAAAAGGGGAAGTTGAAAAGACTCAATATCATTTGAAAAGGGGAAGTTGAAAAGACTTGTAATTGCTTCTTGCATAATCCAATAAAACACAACAGGGAGTTACTTAAATTACTATAAGTAAAGGAAGAGGCCCATTTTGAATGGAACTTTTAAAACATTGTATATTCTAGAACTATTTTCAAAATTAATATAGAGAAACCTTCATAGCCATTTTGTTTGTATATTCGAGAACTATTTTTAAAATTAATACAAAGAAGCCTTCATAGCCATTTTGTTAGAGAGAGTAACTCTTTTGGATAGTAGCTTGCTATTTTCAGATTCGTATGATGTTTACATGTGTTGTAAGAATGTTTTTTTGTTTATACACTATTATTGTGCAAACATAAATCTTTATTGCACTTTAATTCCTTATTCCTTATCTTTTGTCTTGAGATGGTGGGTAGTTTATGCATGTAATTTCATAGCTTAGAATAATCTTGTTATGTCTTTAAAAATAAATTAGTATTATTACCTAACTTTAAAAATAAATTATTATTATTATTATTATTATTATTAATTCATCTAATCAAAATTATCTTAGGTGGGCCTAATGGTTAGAACATGTGTTTTCTCCTAAAAGGTCACAAGTTCAAATCAAGAGGGGGGTAGGGTATGTATACTTTCTTAGACTTTACCAGTAAAATCCGGATTAGTTAGATTTTTAGCTTTCCTAATTACCATAGTCACTCCTAGCTAAGATAGGATAGGTTAGATTTTATTTCTTCATAGTCATGTTGGCATTCACTAAAAAGCTAAATTGAAACCATATTATTTAAAGAAAGATTAATTGAATTTGGAAATCTTATTTTAATCTAAATAGTTTTAAGGATGTGGACATAATTTCATAAATTTAATGTTAAGATTAATTGAATTTGAAAATCTTGTTTTAATCTAAATAGTGTTAATGATGTGAACATAATTTCATAAATTTAATGTAATTGTGAAAAATATGTGATTTAAGTTTTAACCATTAAATTTAAATAAATTTATAGTTAAGAATATATATATATATTTTTAAGTTACAAGTTTAAATCCAACAAAATAGAATCTATACACCTCTATGAACTTTAAAGACATAAACTTAATTTTAAAAACAAATTATTATTATTATTAATTCATTTAAGAAAACTCACCCAACCCTACCAACCAAACAAAATTAAGATACGTTCTCTACAACATCTGTCACAAAACTAAGAATGGTCTTAGATGATGTTGATTTGTTGTGCCAGAAAGATCATTTACTCTCTTTGACCCAGGCATTCCCATCAATGTAATTCAAACTCAAATAAGGTGTCACATTGGCACTAGCAGCAGTAGTGACTTTATTGGACCAAGAAATTCGTTCTTTTTGTGCTGCTCCAGGCCCGGAACATTGGAACTCGCTATAATTCACAGTCCTGCACATCAATAGAGAGAATAAAAATCTATAATATGAGATCGAAATATGGCATTGTAGTTGTCAGTGCGGGGATGGAATAATATAGCAGCGGCTTACTTTCTTCTGCTAGTCTTTCCGATCCAGTCTCCCCATCCTTCTGGGAAGATAATTTCATCCATGTAAGTGTTAGCAAACACTACTGTGGAGTAAGGTCCCCATGGCCTGCCCAGATGCATTAATCCTTTGTCGGTCAACTTGCATTGCAAAAAGATGAAGCCAGAGTCTTTCGATGGAGACAATCTCTTCTGAGCTATAAATGCACCATTTTGTTTATGGATGGCATGTAGTTCACAATTCTACCATCAACGAACCAAAAATATTGTATTATTATTCTATGACACAGAAGAACAATCAAAACATTGTTCATGATTTGTATTCGGTTTACCTTATAGAGAGATTTTCCGTTGTCGAATATGACATCGAAAACACCTTCAATGTAATAATTTTGAAAGTAATGCTTCCCACTTTCGTCTAACATGGTATCCTGATACCCCAGAAATCTGCAATTGTAAAATGCACAACGATCTCCTGAAATCCTCACTTCCACAGCTTGATCGTCTAGGCCCATATCATCAGAACCATATGAATTATGCATAACTCTATTTTTTAAATCAACTCATCTCGTGATATACTATGATATTAATAGGAAATTAAAATACCTTACCTCGATTGTGATATCTCTGGCTATGAAATCTGAAGAAAGCACAAACACCGTTCCCAAGTAATATGTTTGTTGGTCCCCGGTTTTGACCATGTTCTTTGCCCATACTACATACCATTGACCTCCAACTATATACCAGTACCACCCCTTTTTGACCTCCTTTTGATATAATCAACATCCCTTTCCCACTCAAAGGGGTCACCTAAGGTATCT
>ML846823.1:42148-54724 GCA_009831015.1 Picea engelmannii
TGCCGCAGAGACGCAAAACTATCCTCGGAACCTCTGTTTCATTTTTTAACGAGGTTGCCGCAGAGACGCAAAACTATCCTCGGAACCTCTATTTCATTTTTTAACGAGGTTGCCGCAGAGACGCAAAACTATCCTCGGAACCTCTGTTTGATCATGGATTCCAAGAGGACAATGCTCCAGAATGACACCATGTCAAGGGACAAAACTCTGTCATGTCTTCCAAGAGGTCTTCACTGGAAGGAAGAAACACACTCTGGAAGGACACCATGTCGAGGGTCATGACAGGAGAAAAGAGATCAGGATCGACCAACCCTATCGAAGAGATTACCATGTCAACTACTGGATCTAAGTCATCAGAAGTTGAAGCCATGGGTGACAATGCCACATAATTGACTTGTGGCGGGGGTGATACCATATGCATACAAGAACCATTCAGGGAGGCAATCTAGGCAGGGTCAATGAATGAAAGTTGATCAACAGTCACAACTCGTCCATCGTGAGGGAAAGATATCACACGAAAAAGAGTAGAGACAATAGCTTTCATGGCATAGACATAATCTCGCCCAAGGAGTAAAGAAAAATCCAAGGGGTCTTGGACTACCATGACATCAATAAAGACAATTTTCCCTCCAAAAGTTACAGGAAACTGAGGAAGGGTCCCTAAAGGTTGACTAGTTCTTCTATTAAAAGCTAACAGATTCTACGTAACCGGCGCAATTGGAGGACAACCCAAAGCTTTCCAAGCTGGGGATTAATTTCCATTTTTATTTTTTTTAAATTTCTAGTTCATGTAATGTTTCAGATAGCACCCATTTATAGGGGCGCTGAGGACTTTTCCGTCTATATTTTCCAGGAGAAAAGAATTTTTCCCTTATGTAGCTGAGACCCTGAATGGTCCATACCAAAGGTGGTCAAACTTGCCATGTTTGGTGGCTTCTTCTCTTCTCGCATCCCATCTTAATACTAAGTCACCTGGGAGGAATTCTCTGTCTTTTTCCTTGAGGTTGAACAATGCTTTCATATGATCTTGGTATTTCTGCATTTTCTCATCAACCTCCACTCTATGCTGTTGAACCTCGATTAGCTGATTAATTCTCTTGGTTACATGATTGGGTTCTTCGTTCTGGTCCTGCCATAACTTCATTACTGGCAATGCTAAGTTTATAGGTAGAACCGCCTCAGTCCCATAGACCATTTGAAACGGCGAAATGCCGATAGACCTTTTGGTGCTGATGCGGTTTTCCCACAATGCGTACTTCAAGTGCACATGCCAGGACCTTTTATTTTCATCCAGTACTTTATTGATTATGTTTACTAGGCTCTTGTTTGATGATTCGGCCAATCCGTTCCCCTGAGGGTAATAAGCAGTGGAATGGCTGAGAACGATATTGTATTTCTGACAGAAGCTAATCATAGCCATGGACTTGAAGGCCTGGGCGTTGTCGGTAACAATCTTTCGGGGACACCCAACTCTTGACAGGATATTTTCTTCCAAGAAGTCGATCACCACCGAGTCTGTTGCCCTTTTGGTTGGAATGGCTTCCACCCACTTTGTAAAATAATCTGTGGCTGTTAAGATCCACTTATGCTGAGCACTAGAATGGGGATTAATTTCCCCTATGAAATCTAGTCCCCATTGTTGAAATGGGGCTTCAGTTTTGACCGGAACGAGTGGTAGTGCAGGGAGTTTCTGTTTACCAGCGAATATCTGACACAGGTTTCAGGCACACACTTTGGCATTGACATCCAAAAATAGTTTCGGCCAATAATATCCGGCCCTCAAAATCTTGTAATCTGTGGCTCTCCATGTATGGTGTCCTCCACAGACTCCTTCATGAAATTCTTCTATAACCCGTGTAGTTTCTGATTCAACTAAATAGACTAATAGGAACCCGAGAGGATCCTTCCAGTATAGCTAATTTTCGACGATACAATATTTTACAGCATGGAGTTTTAAAGTTATGCATTTGGCTGGTGATAGCCCATCTGGACATTTTAGGTTTAACAAGTAGAACACTATGTCTTTATACCAGCTTGATGACATGAACTTTTCTTCGACCTTGCTTAAAACTGTTTGGTCATCCAGCTCGTGTAGGTGTGCATCTCCGTCTTCCCCTTGGAGGCAATTAATATCAAGAGCTCTAAGATTCGACTCGGCCAAGAGTTTGGCCAGACCCTGCCCCTTTATCAATTTAGTCATCTTGACTTCCAGATCGAATTCTTGTATTTTAGCGAGCCAACGCCCTCATTTTCCATCACTATCTAGCTGTACCAATATATCTTTCACAGCACTGGTTGTCACGTACGCTATAATTTTTTAATGTAGTACATAGGTTCTGAATACTTTTAGCGCTTTCACCATTGTGTATGCCTGTTTTTCTATTATGTCGTACTTTAATTCGGCGTCTCTAAGGCTCTTGCTAAAAAACATGATCGGTCATTCAAAACCTTCATCATCCTTTTGCAGGAGCACCGCGGCGATAGTATGTTCAGAAGAAAATGAGAAGATGAGGAAATCTTTCAAGTAATCTGGGCTTGCTAACACAGGAGCCTCATTGATGACTTTTTTAATATGCGTGAAGGACACTTTAGCCTCGGTCATCCAATTTACTCTGTTATCCTTCTTCAGCATTCCTGTGATCAATTTGACAATCTCAGCAAAATTGGGGATAAACCTTCGTAAAAAATTTATTGTACCTAAGAAAGATTGAATTTCTTTTACATTTCTGGGAATATTTATGGTTTCTATTGCTTCAATCCTCTTAGGATCAATCCTGATCCCATATTTAGATATGATATGTCCCAGAAGCTTACCTTCCCACATAGCGAAATGTGATTTCTTTGGGTTCAAGGACAAACCATACCTGCGACATTTTTCGAAAGTCTTCTTTAGATGGACCAAATGTTCTTCATCGGTTTTAGAGAAAACCGTCAAATCGTCAAGGTAGATGACTACAAAATTGTCTCTTTCTCCTATGAAAGCAATGTCCATAGTACGCTGTAATGTGGCACCTGCATTCATCAAACCAACCGACATTTTTTCATACATGAATGTACCCCATGGCATGGTGAAAGCAGTTTTTTCTCTGTCTAGCTCGTTCATGGTGATTTGGTTATATCCAGAGAACCCATATATCATAGACATTCGATTTGCTCCGACTACCTTTTCCAGGACGTGGTCCATCTTGGGAAGTGGATAATTATCCTTAAGGGAAGACTTATTTAAGTTTCTGAAATCTACACACAGTCTGATTTCTCCATTCTTTTTCCTGACCGGGACCAAATTTGCCACCCAGTCTGAGTACCTTAGAGGTACGATTATTTTCGCATCTAAAAGATTCTTAACTTCCTTTTCAATCACAGGAAACAAAATGGGGTTAATTTGCCTAAGCTTTTGCCTAAACGTCTTGACCCCGGGCTTCAAAGGTATCTTGTGCTCAATTATGGAAGTGTCGTATGTTCTAATCTCATCATAGGACCAGGAAAAAACATATTTGTATTGTCTGAGAAGGTCTTTGTACCGGACCTTTATCTTGGGAGGGAGGAACTTAGATATCTTTACTATCCTGGATTGTTTTTCAGTTCCTATATCGCAGTCCTCAACTTCTTCTGGTTGGGGATGCAAAGTGGATTTCACAGGTACGTCGTTCTGATCGAAAAGTCTTTCTAAAGGAATTAACCCTTTAGGTATTTGGTTATTTTTAAGGACCAACATACGATGATCCGCTATTTTTTCTTGAAAGGTTTCAGGGTCTTCCCCTTCTTGCATAATCCACATCGAGTCATTTTGATTCTCTTGGTCTGGATGAGTTTTAGAAAACTCACCTACGGCTGTAAGGAATTTCTTGATTTGTTCGTCATCTTCAAAAACCTGCCAGTCTCGGATATTGTCTGGTATAGAGGGTTTGTATCTGATTTCAATGTGATACTTAAGTTTGACGGTCGTGGGAGGAGAAAAAGTTGAAGCTGCCTTGGCCAAGGCATCGGCATGCAGATTCTCTGCGTGAGGGATAAAATGGACTTTTACAGATGAGAAAAAGTTTTCCATCAAATCCCAAGCACAATTTCTGTATGTTCTTAGTCTTGGATGCTTGGCTAGGTATTGTCGGTTTATTTGTCTTACTATCAATTCGGCATCACCGTATACCTCCAAGTTCTTTATATTCATCTTTTTTGCAGCCTCTAATCCTAAGATCAATGCCTCATATTTGCATACATTATTGGTGTAATCTATGTCCCACTGTAAACGATAAGAGAAAGGAACCATGAACTTACCTTCGGGTGCTACCAAAAGTACCCCAGCACCAGCTCCTTCAGAAGACGAAGCGCCATCGAAGTACATTTTCCATATACCGTTATTACACAACTCTTCTGTCAAGGGGCTTAACTCTTCTTGCTTCATATTGAGCTCCTCAGGACCTCCATCTAATCCATCATCAAAAGACAAAATGCAGTTTCCTAGATCTTGGTCTGTGATGTAAATTGGGAAGTTGTGTGGGTTTTGGGGATCACTGACTGTGTATGCTAGTCTTGTCTCTCTGTATAAACGAGTGAATTGACCCCAGAACACAGGGATTGTGGTGTAAGACATGTCTAACTGAATGGAGCCTGCCAACTTGGCCCCCCATGACCTAGACAACAACATACTGTACTTAGGGGGGATATCGGCGATAACCACATCCATCAGGATACTTTTAACAGGGACCTGCGCTAGGGTAACTACCAGATCCTTTATCATCCCCATGCATTTAACCTTTCTGGAATCGAAAGAATACAGATTTCCATAAGGTCTCATGATCTGCAGACCCAACTTCTCCATTATAATTTTGGGCATAACATTATGAGAAGCCCCGGAGTCTAACATACAGTTATGTAGCAACTGATCATGTATATTCAGGGTGATATAAAAAGGAGTGATGTTGTCTTTGGACCCTTCAAAATGAGGACCAAAGGTGATGTTCGGTTTGTCATCTTCCAGGTTGATAACATCAGACTGACTTTCTAGCTCACAGACACCCATCACTTTGGCAATTTGTTTACGATAAGTGGGATTTTTTGCTAATTCTACCAAAGGAATCGGTATTTTAATCTTGCTTAACTCATTTTCAAGACTGAAAGATGTGTTTACCTTTTCCAATTCTTTGTTTGAGACTTCCAAATTTTTTCTTTCCGACTTACTTGTCTGGATCGCCTTATCACTCATGTTCTTAGTTGAAGATGTAACTTTATCTACTAGTTCAGTTTCTTTTGTTTGAGTTTCAACTTTTTTCACCTAGGCCCCTTGAATTTTCGCTACCTTGGTTTTGTTGCTGGGTAACAAGGTCTCTTCCGAAGGAGCTTCATGAGCTTGACCTCTTTGGAGGATCCTCTTAGGTTGATCCATTGAAGTGGGTTTATTTTTTGATCTTAGGTTGTACTTTGGTTGAAACTCAGCCATTATCATCTCTGTTTCTGGTTGAGATATACAGGGATCAGTGTGATCACCTTCTTCATATTCATTTGATGGTTTTGGAAGGTTCAAAGATTTTTCGTAATATTCATGAGTGAGATATGGCTGTGAACAATCATCACCAAAATTCGTGACTTCATCTTCCGAATCTCTGAAATCTTGGAAGTCATTTGCGCCTATAAAATTTTCATTTTTTAATGGCGCTTGTATTTTTTGATCTTCGTTCTTAATTTGCTTCTATTGATTTTGGGGATTTGGGTTTCTCCTGAAGTCTTTTTTATTTGAAGAATCAGCCTTAAACTAGTCTAACTCCATCCTAGAAATTTTGTTGGACAGTTCTTTAATCACTCAGGCCATATCATCTACTCTGTCATCAGTGTATCTATTTGAGCCCGAAGGACCCGCTGGTTCCCTATAGCGTCTATTCTCGCAGTTGACTGTTTCTACTTTGGCTTTTAATTTTCCCTAAGCCATCATATTAGATTCGATCTCGACAGCATCGTCTTGCATTCTATTCAGGGTGGCTCCTCTTCTTTCTCGCAGAAGTAGGGCGAAATCTGGCTCGAAAGCTCCCGCGAAGGTTACTTTGGCTGAAGGTTCAGAAGGTTTAAATGCGGCTGGAATCTTATTATAGAGTTTGTTGAATCTCAGAATAAATTCCATAACTGTTTCTGAGTTCTTTTTCTTTAGGGACCCAAACTCGGTAAGATAATATAAGTGATCTTTTTGCTCTCCCCATTGCCTTAGGAAAGCATCTTCCAAAGAGTCATATGATAGGATAGAAGTTGCAGGTAGGCTCCGAAACCAAGTTCTGACCGGTCCTTCAAAGGTTTGCACAAGGAGTCTTGAATAGACATCTTCATGCTCGATACCACAGATGTCTACGAATTGGTCAAAGAAATTTACATGCTCTGCTGCAGTTAGATCTCCCTCCCCAGTGAACATAGGAAGATTTTTGATGTAGTTTTCAGGCAAATCATGGAGGGGGACGGGCAAAACCAGGGGAGCGTATCTCGCCGCTACTTTTTCAAATACTCTGGGAGGAGGGACATGCCCTTGACCTCCACCTCCTCCTCCAGGGGTGCCTCCACCACCTCCTCCGACGGCTGCCATCGACTTGGGTGTAGAAAATGAGTGCGTAACACACTCTTTTGAATCAGGCGATACCGGGAAGTTCTGTTGAAGAAAAGATGGTATGTCAACTATTGATAAACTTTCTAGAAGACCTTTTCCCCTGCGTATAGATGGAAAAGACTGAATCTCGCTCCTAACTTCAGAGCAGTTTGACGTCAGACCTTTGATATCAAACAGAGGACTACATGAAGTAGAAGGTTCTGAATGGTATTTTGTCTTGGAAAGTTGGTTTTTTGTTCTTAAAAGTTTTTCAGGATCAGTAACAGGCGTAATTAGCTCGTCATCTGGGTTCTGTCTGGTACTCTTTCTACCAGAAGCCAGTTTATGGTTGAGTGGATTCGCCAAGTGAAAGATTTAAAAGCCTTAAAAATGTGTGTACTCTATGTTCACTATCAAGGAGTAGCACTTTCAACGAAATAAATGTCATTTTCCCAGGGAAAAGATTTCGTAACTTCGCTCCCCGGCAATGGTGCCAGAAATATGTTGTTCCTGAGTCTGTACTAAGGCTTAAATGTGCAGTGTCAAGGCAACTGAAAGTAGATGAATAATGGATATAAGGGTAATGTCACCTTCGGTGAGGGAATTAGGGAAGATTTTTGCGTTCGTGTCGTCTAGCTTCCAACTATTCCTGATTATTTATATCTTGTTCAATGGCTACCCATGAACGTTCAAGTTCTTCCCGGTTGTTTGTAGTTTTAAGGATTGTGTCAAAAAGATTTAAGGCGATATGCGTTTGATTAGATAGTCCAGGTTCGATATTAGGCTGTGTCGCTACAGGGACATTTATGGAGGAATAGTGAGATTAGGAAAGGATTTAGCGAGAGGTTTAAATGTTGTCTTGATTTGGTTGAAATAAAGAGAATTTTACGTTTTTGGAATAAAATAAAAATGTGATTTGAAGGCTCTTTCCCGTAACTGTATTATATTTTAATAAAAAGTGTGAGATGGGAGAAATACATTTAGCTGCATATAGCACAAGATTCCTGTCAAAGAGAAAACTCACATATAAACAGAGGAGGAAATTAGTAAGAAAATAACTGACATAGCAAAGAATAAACGTAGAATTCTGAAGGTGCAAATTGGTCTTACACCCATTGATAGCTGGTGCAGAGGAAAGACAATAAACAAATACAGAAAACCAGAATTATTTTGTTATAGTAGTGGTCGTACTAAATTATAACAAAGCACATCAATTATGAACAAATGGAATGAAATGAAACATGAAATACAAAGAAGCAAACTTGATAACACAGTCTGGACGGAATCGAGAATCTTCAAATTGCTTGCATATTAACTTCTTCAAATGCAAAACTCTATTACAATCGACACCAAAAAGGTTCAACCCCTTCTTTCTCTTTATGTGATATATTTATACAATTTGAAAAATCAGTTAGGCTCTCAACAGTTACACAAAATTGGTTACACTAGGAGGAGCGCAATCGCTCTCTTTCTCTTACTATATCTTTAATTGGTGCCAAGTGCTCATCTTCACGTAGATTCAGTGTATGCAACACATCTGTCCACAACTTTAGATACAAGCTGTGAAGGTTCCGCTTGACAGCTGGCCTCGGCGAAGTAGCATTCTCGGGCTAACTGCGGTATCTTGTCCTCCATTTGTGCATCGACGATGTCGAGGGCACTTATTTGCGTGCTAGGTTGGATCAAATGCTCATCAACTCGATCCATGTTCACCCTATCTATCTGAGAGATATCTGCTAAATCTCTCTCCTCCTTCTCTTTCAGATCAAGCGAGATCTGTTCTACATTCATCTGTATTAAAGTTTCGGCATCGCCTCCAGTATCCATACCCAACAGCTCGCCCTCTATAGAATTGAAGGCTTCTTCTAATGAATTGATCACTTTTTGGGCTTGTTCATTGCCCAGGGTAATATTATGCTCCCAATCCTTCAACAAAATGTTACCTCTAGTTTGTTCTGGGAGAGTGAGTCCGGGTGATCCTGCCGAAACTCTGTCATTCGTGGCTATTACCGCCTCTTGGAAGGCGACCCGGGCCACTCCTGCATCTCTTTCTTTGTCAGTCAGGTTCTTGAAAACCCGATGCATCAACAGACAATCCTCTCGGATTGTTCCTACCTTGGCGAGCAAACTCTGCTGAGTAGAAGAGATCTTGCTCCAAATCTGGGTCGCTCGGGCTTTAAACCCCTCGATATCGATCACCCTACTTTCAACGATCTCCACCTAATCTTGTAGCTCTGCAATCACAGTCCTCTGCTGACCAGCCTGCTATACCACTCAGATTTGCAGCAATGCTATCCGAGATCCGAGGTGGCGAAAGACCAAAAATGACAATGTGCAGGGGCACCATCACCCAGTTGAAAATTTCGTAAATAAATTTGTCCGCTTTATCCTCCCACAGCTTGTCGTGATACTCATGTACAACTTTTTCATGGGCTGGATTACAAGCCCAATTCATCAAATGGAATGATGTCATGGAACATACCGCGTCCATGATATACGCAGACATGAAAAATGAGGATGGTCTCCCGCTTTCCTTTTGCTCCCGATACTCTGTGACCCTGTTGGCCAAACTGTCTGAGAGCATCTTTGCCCAATTAAATGAGCAACCTTCTGCAACCTGGAATATGAGAGGCACCCACGCTATGTAGAAATGCGAGGTGTCTTCTCTCCCAAAAAGCAGACAGGTCATCATGGCCACATATTTATACTGTGGCTCCAAAGAAGTGATAGAATATACGCCCTGGTCATTGGCTCTGAACTTCACGGTGCGCAAAACCCAATCTTTAATCAAACCGAGCATGGTTTTGTCATATTCAATGCACTCCTTCTGTTTGAATCTCTCCAGGAATTCAGCATCATACGTGTATTCAGATGTTGTCAGGAGCTTATACATGGTTTGGATGTGCTCCAGTCTAAAAGTCCCAACTGTGACCCACTGATCGTTTATGATAGTTCTGGTGGATAAGTCTATGTGATTCAATGCCCATCGGATCATATCATAATAGGGGAGCAACCGTGGTCTGGTTGCCACCTTATGCATTCCAGATTGAACAACAATCTTGTATTTAGTGTTCAAATCATCTTTTTCATTGTCATCTAAGTCTGAATAATTTACCAACTCGGTTTGTAGAATATCTGAAACAAATGACCAGTTACGAACCGAACTGCCACTCCGAGGTGAAGTGTCGGAGACATTATCTGAACCTTGCCCTGAATCCTCGACGTTAGCCTTTGCTGCTTTCCGTGGAGCCATAGCTAAAGCTTGTGTTTTCTCTCTTCTGCGATAAACCTGCGTATACATGCAGAAATTAGTTCACTCGAAAAATGACGAGCTCTGCGTGCTTATGAAAAATGTTTTCATTATAATAAAATGAGACTCCCGTATATATTTGAAAATTTTGTACTCTTCGAAATAAGTCTGGTAAATCGCAATTAGAAACAAATTTATTGCGTAAAATCCGATCTTATTTATTCGTGGATTCACCCTAATTCTTCATTAATGTCATAAATGGTTGGCAGTTTGACAGGCAGTCGGGGTATGGAGATCAAGTAGCTACCTTGGGAAAAATGCAAACCTTGATGCGCAGGACATATCTTGCTTTACTTTAAAATATTCAAACCTAGCAACGTTAATAATTTTCTCGGCTTTTCACAACATCGTGGATTTCCTTTCAACATTTTGAGCCTTCAAATCGCGAGACTGCGAGTACCGATTTTGGCTTAATTAAAGATAATCATGATTTAAGGCATGATTAATTTCATAATCGTTTTACTCGCCGTATCGCGACTCGGAACTCAGGAGATAAAATTTTGGGAGAATAGTATGCCGAGTCACGAAACTGCGAGATAGCGGTAATTAAGACTTAATTAGGATTAAGAAAAACTTGGATTAGATGCTTGATTAGTCATACTATAATCACATCGCGGCTTCGGGAGTCGGAGTTTTAGACACCATGACTTTCGAAAAGATAGCGCTGAGTGGCGAAACGCTGAGAACCATTTTAACCATGGTTAGCTTTTTGCCTTTACTCTTTGACCAGGGTTAACCCACAAGTACCTCGCGTTCTCGGCTCTCAGGACTGTAAGGAAGAACAATTGGGTTTGATGAATGCTGAGGCGAGAAACCCGACGACGTCTAATCACTGAGTTAAAAAAATTTACCCAGGTTTCTGTCTTGAGTGAAGATTTAAAATTAGTTCGTCGTTTCATGACTCGGGACATGTGAATTCAAAGATTAAGGTATCCGACTTGCGATATCCCAAAACAAAACCAAAAGATCGAACGTTCTTACAAAAGTGGACCTATTTTGAGGGGAGAAAAAGAATCACTTCTTATTCGACAAGGTTGCAGAGTTTTTTCAAAATTTCGGAAGAGTGAAAATCAAAAGGACATCTTTAGATTCCAAGCGTCGAAGATTGAAAATTGTGAAGGGTAAAAAATAAAACAAGGGCGGCTCCAACAGTGTAGATGGCCAACTCTACGTATAATTCCTTACAATATTGAAACAAAATCATCTTCAGTAATATAACTTAAGTCCTTTTCGATAAAGAATTTAATACAAATTAAATGATATTACCTCAAGAAGTATGCAATTAAATGATATTACTTAGAGAATTTAATAATATTACCTCTAGAATTTAATACAAATTAAATGATATTATCTCTAAAATTTAATACAAATTAAATTAAATTATTATTATTATTATTAATTCATTCAAGCAAACTTATCTTAGAATAATCTTGTTATATATTTGTATGCATGTTTTGTTTATCCTTGTTGTTTCTTAAAAGTTATTTGAAATGAGTGCATGGACTAGTTAGATTTTTGGCTTCACATTTGTTACCATAGTCACTTCTAGCATAGTCACTCATAGTTAAGATAGGATAGGTTAGATTTTATTTCTTCATAGTGAGGTTGACATTCACTAAAAAGCTAAATTGAAACCATATTGTTTAAAACAAGATTAATTACGTTTGAAAAAAAAAATTGATCTAAATAGTTTTAATGACTTAAACATAATTTCATAAATTTAATGTAATTGTGAAAAATATGTGATTTAAGTTTTAACCATTCAATTTAAATAAATTTATAATTAAGAATTTATATATTTGAAGTTTAAATCTAAAAAAAATTATATACACCTTTCTCAACTCTCAAAAATAAACTTAACCTTAAAAACAAATTATTATTATTATTAATTCATCCCACCAAACTCACCCAAACCATAGTTCTCTACAACTCCTATGACAAAAAAAAGAATGGTTATTTGTTTTGCCAAAGATTATGGACTCTCTTTCACCGAGTGATTTCCATCAATATAATTCAAGCTCAAATAAGATGGGACATTGGCACTAGCACTAGTAGTGACTTTATTGGACCACAAAACTAATAGTGATTTCCATCAATATAATTCAAGCTCAAATAAGATGGGACATTGGCACTAGCACTAGTAGTGACTTTATTGGACCACAAAACTAATTCTTTTTGTGTTGCTCAAGGGTATGCAGAGTTTACGAGTAAAATTAAGATTAGTTGGATTTTTGGTTTACCTTTGGTTACCATAATCACTCCTAGTTAAGTTAGGATAGGTTAGGTTTTATTTCTTCATAGTCAAGTTGATATTTACTTAAAAAAACACTAAATTGAAACCATTTTATTTAAAGAAAGATTAATTAAGTTTGAAAATCTAAATAGTTTTAATGATGTAAACCTAATTTCATAAATTTAACGTAATTGTGAAAAATATGTGATTTAAGTTTTAACCATTAAATTTAAATAAAATTATGCTTAAAATTTTAAAAAATTACAAATTTAAATCCAAAAATCAAAATCTATACACCTTTGTCCACTTTAAAAGATAAACTTAATTTTATACAATTTATTGTTATTATTAATTCATCTGAGCAAACTCACCCAAACCATACAAAATTAAGATACGTTCTCTACAACTTCTTCACAAAACTAAGAATGGTCCAGGATGATGTTGATTTGCTGTGCCAGAAAGATCATGAAC
>ML846823.1:57776-72309 GCA_009831015.1 Picea engelmannii
ATAGGAAGGGTTGAAGGGTTAAGGTTTTGATAGGAAAAACCCTAACACATGTAAGTGATATAACTCTACATGTATACTTCCTTGGGACAAGTGCCGAGGAAATATCCTCAAGATAGTAACCCCCACAGGGGCCACATGTAGGGTCGTTGCATGATAAATACACCATATGACACATTGTTTAAATGAAGGAAAGTTGGTGAGAAATTAAATTAAGAAACAATGCTAGTACAAGTTTAACTCCTCGTAAAACTATACAATAAAAAAACCTACATATGATTCATCCTTTGTATGCCAGGTGTTGTACGTTGAAACCCATCAATACATTTTGTACATTGAAACCCATTAATACATGTTATACATTGAACAATATGATTAAAAAATCTTATATAGATTGGTTGACTTTTAATTATGTCTGTTTACATATGGAATACTTTAGCAAGTAAGACAATTCTAAACTTTATACGCCGAATCACATGGACGCATATAAGGTATGATGCGATAACAATGATATAGATTCAAGTGGGAACATATAGCCATAAGTGGGATAAAACAAACAAATAACCCTCAAAGAGACCCTTATACATGGCATCGATCATGTCCTTAAATTGTAAATGTCTATAGATATAACAAATAGAATATGCAACATAGTAAAAGCAAACATACATAGCTTATCAAGTATGTTTTCTTAGTAGAATAAGACTTAGGATAATCTTTTATAACTAATTTTTTAAGCATCGAGTTGTTCCACTAATTATAGTACAAGATACTATAATAGGTGACGAGAATTTATGAAGGAATTTATGGGATTCAATTAGTCTCTATGGTTTTTTGGTATAATGAAACACTGAAAGAATAACGAGACTACTATGTTAGACATATTTTCAAATGAAAAGAGATGTATGGGAATAAGAGGTCACAAGTTCAAATGAAGAGAGAGGTATGGGAATATTTTCAAATGTTACCACGCTTGCCAAACACAAAGAAGGGGTGCATAATTAGAATCAAAGGTGGTTATTCATTGCAAGAAACTTGAAAAGATAATTATTGACCACACCATGCAACATCAATTGATCTTAGGTCTTGCAAGAAGTTGTGGCCTCTTTCCCCAAATTCTTTATTAGTTCTATCAAGGTAGCTATTAAAAAGGACCACAACATGCAATATCAAGTTGTGGCCTCTTTCCAACAATCTCAAGGAGACATGGAAAATAAAGAATCAACCCTAGAATCCAATGAAAAGGTCATAGGAAATCTTAGTGAAATAACAAAAAAAAATTAACATTTCTGGCCTAAAATTTGATGAGAATCATTTTGGATTCAAAATTATTTAATAATGGATAAATTATTTTGATAACAAATTAAAATATATTATTTAAATAATCAAGATAAATGGAATGCACTTCTTTTACTTAGATTTTTATTTCAGTATTTGTTTTTTGTTTTCTTAATTACTATTTTTTTTTTAATTACTAATATGAAAAATATATAATTGTTTGATTTTGATTTTCCACATTTAATTTTAATATTTATATTTTGTAATGTTTTTGAAATTACATATTTGTTTAACTAACTAGTTTATAATAATTTCTCCACGACTCCTAAGTTTCCACGCAAGTGTATGAACCACTTCTCTATGAAGGACTTGGTGAGGATGTTTGAAACATAATTCGTTGATGGATATTATTGAAGTGCAATAACCTGATCATGTATCAGCCCATATTATATCATTTTATTTTGGTATATCCATCTACACCGAACATTCTTCCTACTTGGATGAAGTGGACCCAACTCCGAAGTTTGATTCCAACTGGGGGAACCATATTTCTCATTCATAACATCCTTACAATAGGGGGTTTCCTTTAGCCTCTACATAATAATGAGGATGTGATGAGGAGACCATGTAGCAATGAATATGAATCAAATGATTAGTAGTAGAGAGTGCTTGTGGACCACCCTAAAAATGATATCTAGTCCTCTATTTATCTGTTAGACCACCCACTGAATATCCTTCTACTTGTAGAGTTTGTTGTGGCCAAATTGGTATCGGTGTTGGATATGGAATGAACTACTCATCTAAGTAACTTGTTTGCCCATGAAAATATGAAATATGATCTTAATCATAAGTTTGATCTAAATCTGAAAGATCTGCATCAACTAGAATCAATGGATCTACAATGGGCTCCTCCTAAACTGCATGCATGGAGCCTTGTTTGACTTTAATAGTTCTCTCAATGAAGAGTTTTTATGAAAGAGGATTCTCATGCCATAACCTACTCACTTAATTACCATGGGTCATAATTAAATTAGTAGAGGATTTGAGAATGAAATGGGGAAAGATATTTAACCTTGATTGATGATCTTATATCCTTACTATTGCCTATGACCCATAAAAAATCTATGAAATCATGACTAACTTGTTGACGGGAAAAATTGATCGTCCGTCAACTGGAAGAGCGAGTCAGGTCCGGGGTTGTCTAAATAACCCAAGTCGTTTTGTGTAACTCGTTCTGACGGGTTTAATGGCTCTGTTAGCCAATCTAAGAATTCTAAAAGAAACGAATAAAAGAGAGAAATAACTAACTAATTACTAAACACACTATATATATGTACATATGTTCAAATGTAACTATAGTAGTTGTATTTAAGCCGAAGATATACAAGTCTCGTTTATTTACATGATTTACAAGATGCAAGTTTTAATCCAAACTTACGAAAATCGATGTGAAAAATGATTGTTTCTAGGAAGTAGATAAAGAAAGCACATAAAAATATTTATTATTTTTTTTTTATAAATTTAAAGAATCTTGCAAAAAAAAGTTAATGAAACATGAACATGTGGATAGTGAAAGTTGAACCATACATTCTAGTTTCAATGATATGTAAATGACAGAAAAATACAAAGAAGCTATCATGTCAGTGAATCAGTGAGGTGTATCCAAGCATCTGCATGAGTGGTGAACATCCAACTGTCATGTCCAAGAGAGAAATCTGAAATGAACCTTATGATTGTTCTAAATAAATTCAGAACATGTATTGATAGCTTAGGTTTTAATGACAGAAAATGAAACACAAACATAAACTTGTGATCTTATAATTATACATGATTACAGCAAGATAAATCTGGAAGCAATCTATGCATTTTATCATTCAATTTAAAACTCAAAGATAAATCTCATTATTTAAGTCGAAGATATAATCACAACATTTGTATTTTGAGGAGCAAATGATAGATGATATTTATAATATAAACCTCCTACACATCACAGATCATTTAATCTAAAGATATCAGACCTGCACATGTAACAGGATTAAAAAAACATAAATAACAACATTATAAACAAAAGGCTAAAGCCAAAATGCATATATGTTGTTTTATTAAGTTTTTTGTAATCACTTGTCCATTCTGTAGTCATGGAAGAAATTTTTTAGATAATAGACTTTAAAGATTGGAAAAATTAATAAATAAATGATAATAATTAACCATGTGTTGATAAAAAATACTAAAGCTATTTAAATCAATGCACAATCAATTATTCAAAGAATATGAATATATTATAATGAAAATAAAACCATTTAGTTTATAGGACAAAAGCCATTAAGCAACCTGGAATTTCATATTCTTCTTTGAAAATATTTGTCCATTCTCCCAAAGATTTCAACCATCCATTACTCCATTTGAAAAGAAATAAAAAGTTTACAAAAACAACAATATACAAAAGAGAAAGGATTAAAATCCTCTCTGATCTTTCTCATATATTTATAAAATGAATGAACAGTCTGGGCGTCACTATTAATTTCCACCACCTGAAATTTGCTTCTAAAAGAGACCCAAATATCTCTCAAATCATGCATTTGTTTGGGAAAATCTCTACGCGGAAGGTAAATGGGTCCATTTTGGTTCTTGGTTTTCAACTGTTTCTTCAAATTCCTCATGGTTTGACTGTAATCAGTTCCGCAAAATCGCTTGTCTGATCTTGACCCCTTTCCAAATTTTATATGTTGTTGCTCATAAAATTATTTGTAGCAATCCAAAATTATTTTTGGATCAATCATCTTGAAAGTATTTGGATTATAAAATCAAGCCATGATAGATCCGTATCAAATATTTGATAATAGAAACCTGTGAAACAAAAAGAAGCCTAAATTAATAACCTAAAAATTGTGAATAAAACAAAATCTAGAAAAATAAAAAATGAATTTAAACTAACTATAAGTTCTAAACAAACATTGTTTATATTTTCCTTTCAAATATGATGTTAATTCTAGAAGCTTCAAGTTAATGAAGAAAAAATATTAATTTTAGTTTTTTACAAAATCAAACAAATGATAGATAATTTTATTATTATTATTATTTTGAAATGAGATGCAAAATGAAAAAATAATTTAATTAATTAACATCACCAAATGATTTCATAAAAATGAAAAACCAACCAAGATATTATTTGATGAAGTATTGAACACATTATTCAAAATAGTCAAACGTGCTAATGAGCAATATAATGAACACATAATCATAATTTAAACGAAAGTAAATATTTCATAAAAATTAACATTTTGTTTAAATTGAAATTTGTATGCTCGTTTCTAATTTTTGATATATACTCTTGTAATGAATGTTTCATACTATAGTGAATGTCTTAAGTTTGTCTCAAAGCAAGCCAAGGTATGGAACTATTTGAAAATGTTGATTCTGTAGCTCATTATAATTATCAAGATTCTAACGGGGCCCTTTAAATTTTGTAAAACATTTAGGGGGAGTTGTTGGGGCCCAACAAATGGCAACTTACTGGGTGAAGCAGTTATCTATGATCTGGTAAGATTTCATCTCAAGAATAAAATAATAAGACTTGAAAATGATTTAAGCTCCCTGAAATAAATTCACTCTGAGACCATATAGTATTAGGATAAGCACAATGTTATAACTAGACAATAGAATATTCTTTGCAGAGGATTATAACCTGAAATAATGTCTTAATCAAAGAGTCACAATGTTTATAAAAGAACTTCAATACCATTGACAGAGCCACTGCTGCCAACAAACGTCCATGGCCTCGACAGGGATGTCATTTAACTCACTCAAATGTTTTAATCCCATCCAATAGTTGTATCTGCATGATGTTTACTTCCATAAAAGCTAATTTAAAAACATATACCTGCTACCTCTCGACCCGACATTGCTTCGTTGCCAACATGCCTGTTCAGTACCCTGACGAAGTTGTCTTGGTATTATGTGTGCATTTACCCACTGCCAGTGAGTTTGTTCAGTACCCCGACGGATTTACACACACTTCCCACACATAAGTGTTTTCAACCCTCTTATGCCACTTTTAAATAATAATACAATTATAGATTTCTTCATGACAAAGAGAGCGGGGTGATACTAGAGGTTAATTGCAATACAAGTGAATAGTTGATCATGTTATTTATTTTCTTTCAAAACTGAAAGGTTTATCATGGTTTAGATATTTTAGATTTTATTTAAGAAATCATCTAGAGAATGGGGAAGCACTTAAAAGTGATTCCTTAAGAATATGGACGGCGTAAAAAGTTTAAAAATCATCGTAATTATTAAAGATTTAAACCATATCTCTGGTGTAATACTCTAGCAAAGATAATTTGAGGACAAAATGAGAGTGACAATTGACTTAAAAATCAATTGTCTGAGCTATATCTTAATATCAGGACCTCTTTGAACTATTTCAAATTGCTTGAAAAATAAAAGTCTTAAAATAAATGCTTCCTTCGACAATATCTCTTTGATAGAAATGATTCAAAAAGAAAGATAAGAAGAAAACTCATTTAAAATACTCAAAGAAAACAAAAAAACACAACAAACCAAATCAAATTTTATTAATGGAATTCAAAATTAAAAGTACACAAAATCAAAACAACAAAAGAAAACTTTTTAGGAAATGATTTTGGCCAAAGATAAAATTGATTTTTTGTATTCACTATCATCTCACTATAAAATAAAGGAAGAACTAAATCATAGAAAATATCATGTGCAAGTAAGTTCTTTTCTTAATATAGTGATGCATGAGATGTTACTTTGACCAAGCATTATTATTCAAAATAAAAGAGACTAAAAGAAAATAGAAAAATCTTTATTAAGATGACTGCAGTCCTACTCGTGGCACCTTGGGTCAGGGTTGAATTGATAGTTCAAATTTACTTATCTCTTTACTTTCCATTTAAAATTTTCATGATGATACTACGTTTTCGAAAAGAAATATTCAATGAAAAGCAGAGAGAAAAAAATTTAAAGTGGATTTCCTTAACAACATTCATATTATGGTTCTCTTAGTGTGTCCGCTTGTGTTCATAACTGCATTATTAGAAAGAGAAAAATTGAGAAATAAAACTAAAAGAAAACCTACTCCTAAACCTACTCTAACTACAAAACAAATAAAAAATACTAAGTGAAGTCATTCTTCCAATGTAGCCATCGAAGTAACTCCAATCCTGCAATGGAAACAAAAATAAATATTACTAACAAGAATGGTATTATATCGAAAAATAACAAAAATATATCATACTTACCTTTATCATCATCATTTAAAAACAAAGCAAGCACGACCTTACCATTCTTTTGAAAATTCTCGATGTATGAATCCTCCAACCATTCTGCAATCTTGTCATGATATGGGTCATAATGGCATGGAAGAGTGTAAATAAGTTTGGAAAACTTCTCATTATTATAGGGACCTGACATGACCATCAACCAAGGTCGAAGTGCCCCGTCCTCTTGACAATTCTCCAAGTGTTCATCAATTTCTTCACATGAAAGATCTAAGAGAATCATGTTATGCTTACTTCCTAGATATTTAAGTAAAAACAAAGCAAGCACAACTTTATCTTTATTATGAATATTTTCCAGATACGAATCTTCAAGCCATTCTAAGATCCTGTCATAAAAATTAGGGTGCAAATTATGATCTTGAAGAAATAGATATATCAATGGGGAACACATCATAAGAGGATTCATGCCATCAATTAGATTATTGGTTTGAATGCTTCCTTTGATGAGATTGATCGTTTCAAAATGTAAAACATAAAGATTAAAATTCAAACTAATCAAAGAATGAATATGCAATGTAGAATATTCGATTTCCATAAGGATGAGTGCATTGTCTTTTTAAAAAATAAATCGTTTAAAATCATCTTGCAACATGTCCTTTTTCCATTCGAGTGATGAAAGTGAAAGAGCATCAAATATGACTTGATAAGTGTTATGTTTTGAATTAGTTTCACCAAATTTTGGCATATCAAAATATTGGATTGTGGTTGCAAATAGTAAGATACCGTAGGTAAAGTATCAAATCCACCAGAATCTAAGAAGAGATCGTGATATAAAGAGTAAAAGGAATCAGAAATAAGCACATGAAAAGAATATCTTGAACTATGATATTTAACAATGGTATTCTCAAGACATTCCTCTTCATTTTCATTAAAACTTTCACTTTGTTTTGGTGATAAATTCTTCAACATATTATGATTATCTAAATTTTCCTCCTGTACGATAGATAATTCAAAACTTTCATGGAAAACATTTGATCTTTCATGTTGATAAGGTACGATTTGTAGATGAGGGTTTAAGGTTACTTCTTCCAATTGTAGATCTACATCTCTAATCAGTTTCATTGGAATGTTAGAATACTTAAGATCATTTTCATCACCTAAGTCTTCTTCAATAACCAAATTTAAATACTGATTAGAGCAAGAGTTAGGAGAACGAAGACATTCACCTTGACCCAACATCGAGTCTTCTTCCACAATGGTCGATGACTGAAAATACAATGATTTAGAGGAAAAAACAATTTGATTATCAGTAAGAACATTTTCAATAGATTTTACCTCCCTTGCTTGTTCAACATTTTCAGATCGATCCCTCTCATCCTGTGAACATAATTCTTCTTGCAATTGAGTGATAGTATTTATAACTGCTTCATCATTTGCGATTGAATATGACTGGATGCAAGCATCATAGAGGCGATTTAATACAAATGACATGTCATCAAGATTAAATTTACAAAGAACATGATGGATTCTTGTCAAAAAGCCTTTTGAAGATGAATCGCCATTGATTAGCAAAATTTGAAATTCTTCACATAATTGATTGTAATCATAGATTTCAAAAGCATCTAAAAATTCATCTACAAACTGAAATCAATCAAAAATGTGATATGCTGGAAAAGACTCAAACCAATGTTTAATCCGACCCCTGAAAGTAAAAGAAAAAAATCTGCACAAAACCTTTAAATTAGAAATATCGTGTTTGATGCATTTACACCAAAACTTGTTAATATGGTCTTTTGCAGATACATTCCCCCCACCATCAAAGGTGAGTTTCAACAAGAGAGAGATTGTTTTGTTGGGAATATCAGGTAATGAGAAGTGGAAAGCATGTTCCAACACAGTGATTTGGGGAGCCATGGGAAATTAATTAAATTCGAAACAAAGACTCCTATAAGGCCAACTTGTCAGTATGACCCTCCTTCTAGTGCCATTTGTTGACGGGTAAAATTGACCATCCATCAATTGGAAGAGCGAGTCTGGTCTGGGGTTGCCTAAATAACCCAAGTAATTTGGTGTAACTCGTTCTGACGGGTTTAATGGCTTCGTTAGCCAATCTAAGAATTCTAAAACAAATGAATAAAAGAGAGAAATAACTAACTAATTATTAAATGCACTATATATATGTACATATGTTCAAATGTAACTATAGTAGTTGTATTTAAACAGAAAATATACAAGTCTCGTTTATTTACATGATTTACAAGATGCAAGTTTTAATTGAAACTTACGAAAATCAATGTGAAAAATGATTGCTTCTAGGAAGCAGATAAAGAAAACACATAAAAATATTTATTGTTTTTCTTTTATAAGTTTAAAGAATCTTGCAAACAAAAATTAATGAAACATGAACATGTGGATAGTCAAAGTTGAACCATACATTTTAGTTTCAATGATATGTAAATGACAAAAAAATACAAAGAAGCTATCATGTCATGAATTAGTAAGGTGTATCCAAGTATCTACATGAGTGGTGAACATCCAATTGCCATGTCCAAGAGAGAAATCTGCAATGAACCTTATGACTGTTCTAAATAAATTCAAAACATGTATTGACAGCTTAGGTTTTAATGACAGAAAAAGAAACACAAACATAAACCTGTGATCTCATAATTATACATGATTATATCAAGATAAATTTGGAAGCAATCTATGCATTTTATCATTCAATTTAAAACTCAAAGATAAATCTCATTATTTAAGTCGAAGATATAATCACAACATTTGTATTTTGAGGAGCAAATTATAGATGGTATTTATAATATAAACCTCCTACACATCACAGATCATTTAATTTAAAGATATCAGACCTGCACATGTAACAGGATTAAAAAAACATAAATAACAACATTATAAACAAAAGTCTAAAGCCAAAATGCATATATGTCGTTCTATTAAGTTTTTTGTAATCACTTGTCCATTCTGTAGTCTTGGAAGAAATTTTTAGATAATAGACTTTAAAGATTGGAAAAATTAATACATAAATGATAATAATTAACCATGTATTGATAAAAAAGACTAAAGCTATTTAAATCAATGCACAATCAATTATTCAAAGAATATGAATATATTATAATGAAAATAAAACCATTTTACTTACAGGACAAAAGCCATTAAGAAACCTGGAATTTCATATTCTTCTTTGAAAATATTCGTCCATTCTCCCAAAGATTCCAACTATCCATTACTTCATTTGAAAAGATGTAAAAAGTTTACAAAAGCAATAATATACAAAAGAGAAAGGATTAAAATTATTCAAAGAACAAACTAATATGAAGTCAACTTATAAAAAAATGACTATCTATTTCCAAAACTTTGCATATCCAAACATTTCAAGAAAAAAATAACAACTCAGAAAGACAGTATATGATCAAAAAACTTTGGATATGCTAACATATCAAACATTGGGAATAACAAAGGTGACAATAAGACCTCCTCCAATCAGATCATGACATATATGGTATTTTTTAATATATAAAAATCAATGTTTTAAGTTCCCTAGTTCCAACAATAGATATTATGCAAATATTTTTAGTCAAAGGACAATCTAATATGAAGTCAATAGATATTATGCAAATATTTTTAGTCAAAGGACAAACTAATATGAAGTCAACCAATTATCTATTGCTACGCCTTCCACTAATAATGAAAAAGTGAATTAAATTCAATTCCTTAGACATTTGATATATAATATTTATATTCATGAACAACTAGAATATGTAAATGTGTAAATATTAAAATGTTCATTATTTAATATATAAATGATAAATAAAGTTTTAAATAAAATAATATTCATAGTTGAAATGTTTTTTCACAAAGTCAAACACATTTGAATTGAGATAATTGTTTTAATTACATTGCTTTAAATATTATATCAGAATATTGTACCATAACAAATTCATCTTAACTCTAGAATTATCATGCAAACTATTTTTATATTATAAAAAAACTTAAAAAAAGTTTGTACATACAAAAATTGTTTAGACATCAAAAAAAGATTCGATCCTCTCCACACAAACTAAATTCAAAATTAACATAGATCTATATTAATTTAATATAATACTAAATTTTGTTTATATGACAAATTTTAGACATAAATTTTTTCAATATCTTAAGAAATTGAAACACACTAAATATGTCAATCTATTAAATTTTCTTTGAGATCGTGTGCAACAACACTTCTCACCTACTTTTCATGCTTTTCAATACAATCTCACCTACTTTTCATGCTTTTCAATACAATTAGAACTAGCATAGTTGACTCATACGCTGAAAGGTATCGACCACTTGATAACACTCTCCGCATAGTAAAAACTTTTCAGCCCAGTAAAAATTTCGAGTTAACAGTAAAAATTTCGAGTTAAGTTAAAAAAAATCAACAAGAAGGCTGTTGAATGAATACAGAACAATTATTGAATGATATAAACGTAGCTTGTATATATTTTAATTCTTTTTAATCATTTGAACGTGGCAATTATGTATTTTTACAGTAAATTTATAATGTGATTAGGTAAATGTAAAAAAGTAAACATGTATTTTGGAGGACCACTAAGAATATGCCAGCATCTTGAATGCTTAGCCAACAGATTAGAATTTAAGATTAAAAAATCATTAATTGTGCCCATTGTCAATAGATGTATGCCTTTCCGCCTAATAAATTTCCATATCCACCACTAACAATTTTAGTTACGCTGATAATATCAATGATGTGTACGAGTTAGAATTTCTCTTTCACAAATGCTTTATAGATGTATAGAATTTACTCTCTTTTTCCTCCAATTTGTATTCAAAACTTGCTAAGGCCCGGTGGCATGGATTCATTTGTTCGGACTCAAATATATGAAAAAGATAGTGGGCCATGTGTTAATGAATGGAGGGGTGGATAAGTCCAAATGATTTTGGGGCCTTGAATAAAAGTGGTCAATCTCAAATGTGTTGTGATCAAGGTTCGTGAAAAAACCAAAACGTCATCATTATCACATTGAAGCGGAGGAGAATTTGAAATATTTTATTTTTCAAATTATATAACTTTTTAAAAGAAAACATTCTACTATACCATAAATAGAAATGTGCAAGGAGCTTAAATATAAAGGAAACATTCCACTATACCATAAATAGAAATGCGACAGGGCCAGTTGTTTCAAACAAATAATTCTAAAAATAAAACAATGACACTTCCAAATAAAAATTATGTATTCAAAAATCAAACACTGCACATTTCCAAATAAGAACCCGAAACCTTTCACAACTGGATAGAAAATACATTATAAACTGCAGGCTGCTAATAACGTGAAAATCAGTGGATGGGTGCAAGAAAATGGCGTGGATATATAAAATATGTCTCGAGGGATCGTTTTCACTCCTCGCCCAGCTGCAGCATGAACTGGATATGATCACAACTCCACAGTTATTGCACTCCGAACAAATCCTTCAAAGTCAGGTGGCCTCTCAATTGGAACCCACTTCCCGGAGTCATGGAACATGTAACACACCTGCTCACCCCAATGGCTGGTAGAACCACTCACAAATATCTTGTCACGCCACATTGTGGCGCAGGTAGCAACAACCATACTTTCAGGAAGAGACACCACCGCTTCCCAAAAGTTCTCCTTACTGTTATATCGCATCACTTGTTGGTTATGGAAGAAATACAAGTGCCCCAAGGCACTTAAGCACGACCTCGGGCTTCCCCCAATAGTCCACATATTCTGCACTCTGCTCCAAGTACGTGTATTGTGGTTGAATACTTCCGCACTCGTCTCGAATCGACCCTGCGCTTCTGTGGCGTAACCGCTTATCACAGTGAAATTTTCATCCAAAAAGACTCCGTGACATCGGTCACGCTCTTGGCTCATGGGAGGCAGAACCTCCCACTTGTCATGTTTAACATCATACGCCTCTGCAGTCCGCAAAGCGCTTTTATTGTCATCCTGTCCTCCAGCGACGTAGATAAGCCCATCGGGAGAAACAGAGCAGGCGAAGAAGGATCGAACCCTGGGCATATCGGCTCCGCGGCACCAAGTACAGGACGTGAAGTCATAGATGAAGACAGCGATCATGGCCTTCCAGGAGAGATTCCATCCCCCCATCACAACTATTTTCTGATCCACCCAAACGCAGTGACAGAAGAGGGGAATCCCATCGGGAAATTGGGGAATTGAGGGGAGCCGATCCCAGGTGCCCAGCAGAGGGTCATACAGAGTTAGCCCATAAACGGGGGCACCCTGCCACTTATTTTCAGGGGAATGCCCTTGAGGAATAGCCTGAATCAAACATATAAACTGCTCGCTAGTCCCAAAGACCTTTCTGTCCTCATAGAACCGCGGGCTACTCAGCAATGCCTCCCAGCTTCTGCACACAGCTTTGAGCTTATCATGTGACTTGTAAGACACTCTGAGTAAGCACTCTCGACCGATTTCCTCTGGAATATTGGCAATAATATCCATTACGCTACAGAGCCCTCAAATTCCTCCAAACTAAAGCCTGCAATTAAATCAATTAAATCAAAGAGGTTCAAAGCCGTTAGGCTATGGACAATTTCGACCTATTTCCTTGGCAGATCCAGGAAGAGCTTCTCGAACAATCGAACTGCCGATCAAATTGCAAACTGATACTATCGATGGGAAGTGCATGAAAAAATAGCGAGGACGAAACACTAAGAATGCATTTTATTGCCACAATCCAGTGAAATTTATAAGTGGTAAGGTTTCAAAATGGAGGAGGAGTGCTGAGGATGTATGCTTGTGTGGATTGGAATGCTGAGAAAAGTTAAGATAAGTGATATCTCATGAGTGGAATCCTTTTGCGTGTGTGAGTGGGACAGAACTTTTTAGCTAAGTGGAGAAGGGTATGCTAACCTGCTTGAGGCATCTGGCACCTCTGTACGACTTCATCCAAAGCATCCATCTGTGAGTCAATCCGATCGAATTGCTTTGAAATTGCGTGCAACAACGTTTTTCACATTTTCTTGCTTTCGATATAGTTACGACGCATTCCATATCCACCGCCGACAATTTTAGTTATGATGGTTAATATCAACTATGTCTACGTGTTGCATCTCTTTTCCACAAATGCTTTATAGAATTTGTCTTTTTACTATACAATACCTGGAAGTTACTTGTAATCCAGCGGTTTTGTATCTATATTTTTGACCGGATCGTTGAAGACATTAATATCGACCTGTAGCTTACACGAGACTCAAAAGGCACAAGCATTCACGAGTCTTCATTTCATTTGTAGGCAACTGAATTTGTCATAGACCTTGAGACAATGGATATCTCAATAATTGTAGATAAATGTAGAAGGCCCTGGTGGCATCGATTCCTTCTGTTGGGAATCGGATATTTAGAAAAAAGATAGAGGTCCATGTCTTACTGAACAGAGTAGAGGAGTGGATAAGACGAAATGCAGTAATGGTAGGGAGTAAGGGTAGTGGCAAGGGGTGTTAGAATTAATGATTAATTTAGGAGTTGGTTGAAAATTTGTAGGAGTTGTTGAGATATTCTCTCAACTTCCATAGCTATGTTTGGGGTAAGTTGAATCTGAGTTCAACTATATATGTACGTATGTATGTGTGCAATAAGATAATCTAAGTTTGTGTGAATACTGTGTGCCTCTGCTCTCATGATTTCTATTTTGGTATCAGAGCCTAGCTGGGCTTAATCCCTCACGGGAGTGCCCAGGAATATGAAATAGAGGTTGTTCTCGTGTACATATGTTAGTTTAGGTGTGTGAGTTTTTTATGTGTGTTGTTTCGCTGCTGAAGGTGAGTTGATTGTTGTTGTTGTCTAATGGTTTTCCTTCTCATCGCCATTCGCAAGGGATCTGCATTTTTTAGAGATAGTTGTTGCTCTACTGCATCAAAGGAGTTTTCTGCCACTGAGAGACATACTTTCTGCTATCAGCAAGGAGACACCGCTGCTTAGTGAAACCGAGGCATTTGATTATGCATATTACCTATC
>ML846824.1:0-27687 GCA_009831015.1 Picea engelmannii
GACGTAAATGGGGGGTTTTGGAGCAAAGTTTGGGTGAAATAACAAATGGAATAGTGAAATGAAGTTTTGTCCATTTTTATTAGTTTTTCACTTTTTCATTTATATTTTATATTATTTTATATGTTTCGCCTAAAACATAAAGTCCTAACGGCTTTGTAAGTATTTGATTTGCAGGTGAAGAGTCTAGGAGTGATCTCTTGAAACAAGGATTCATTTTTGGTTTGTTTTTTATATATTTGTACACATGTACATATTCTTTTAGAGTTTTTCAAGAAAAACTCTGAGAAAGCCTTGATTATTTCTCATGCTCGTGAAACCATGAGAATGTAATCGAGTAGTATTTTGTCCTTTTTTTGAACTCCTAATGGTAACACAAAAAATGAAACCAATGGAGTATATTTTAATCTCTTTTCACGCTTCATAGAAAGGAAAATATTGTCGAGCGACCTTGTTCTTTTCATGCTCATAAAATTATTGGAAGAAAAGCATTTGATGAGTGGTAGGTTATCACTCTTTTGGTTTCATCGAATTGATTTATGAAAAAGGAACTGATGGATTTATCTTTAAATTATTTTCAGACTCTCTAAACATGAAAAACCCTCGAGTTTTCTCTCTTTGGACTCATTAAACAAACATCAAAATACCCATACGGGATCAAACCACTCCTTATTAGGGTTCATTAAACATACTCCGAGGGACTCACCATAAATGGTGGGGGGAAATTGGGAAAGGAATGTGTCTCTATATGGTTCATCATTGTGTATGGGTTGGGAAATCCATTTGTCTCTCGTTTGACCATGCACATGTCCATATGTCGGGTCCTCCTTGAGTCAATGCTACCAAGACTATTGTCGTGTCGTTCATATGTTCAAGAGAAGTCAACTTGAATAAGCCTTATATCGATTTGGCCATCTACAATTATAAATTTTGTACCATGTCATCCTTCCCTGTGTTAGTTTCAAATCACCTCATGCTCTGATCTACTTCAAATATGTTACTTATTTCATGTTGTCGATGGGGGATACATTAAGGCCCTACTGTGATGAGTCTTTTCCTATCAACTTCAAATCATTATATAGCAACAAGACTTATAAATCATTTAGTACCTTAGAGCCTGCATGCCTCAATGGTAGGTCTCTTCGCTTCCAACAGTGGGTTAGGTCTCTTCGCTTCCAACAGTGGGTTCACATCATTGACCCTTGATTGGGAGATTCCATCGAGTGTTTGAATTAAACTCATTTTATTCACATTCTTTGGATTGTACTAGAGTACCTTGGGATTCACTGACATCAATGGTGATTTCCCTTGAACTTGTTAATAGTTCTCATCATTGACTGGTAATCAAGTGGTTTCTACCATGTTCGAATTCAGTGCCTATAATCGCATGGTTAGATTCGTACTTAGGGATGTTGGAAATGAATACCCTGGATATGATCATTCCAATCCAAGTTGCAATGGATTATTTATGATTTTTATTGACACATAGATCCACTGTGTATGTCTGGTGGCTATGTCCAAATATTGAGTCATTTTAATGCATAGATCCACAGTTTATTCCTAGTGGCTATGACAATTCATTGACATGGATCCACGGTGTATATTTAGTGGCCATGACTCACTTGACATTTTGTAAACTAAGTATGGGAATGCCTACCTCGGACAATGGTATATTATTATGTTGATGCTTGACTGTTTGTAGGTCCCCAATTGGTGCACTCCTTGTTTCCGACACACACATTCTACAAAGTATTTCGGCTGTCACAAGTTCTAGTCTCATACTTTGGGGGGAATTATGTTACACATTATTTTGGTCACCCCAGTGATCCTTTAACAAACATGTGTTCATGTTCCCAAAAATGAATCTTTTACCATGAAGGAAGTGACTAACTTTTTCTTCTTGAAAACCTTATGAAGAAAGGTTGTCATAGGCTGCACTATATGCAAGGTGCAATGATGCCTGATCGTCACCCCCTACCCTGAAGCGAGCCTACAACGTCTTCACAGTTTTCTCTACAGCTAGAGTGCGACAATGTCAAAAGACTAAGAAAAGGTCAAGTTTCATGAAAGTTCTAAAAGGGGATCTTCTAGAATATGAGGTGGCATCTGAATGGTTTGGATCTTAATCTCTTCTCTAATATAGTTGGATCATCCTAATCTCTTCAACCATCTCTCTTTCCCCTATATAAAGAAGGATCTCTCATGGAAAAGTTTAAGCACGAAATGGATTCAAGGCTAAGAATAGGATGAGGAACTCTACTTCAGTTCATACTTAAGGGCTCCATTTTAGTTCATCAATTCATTGTGTGATCCAGATTATTTTTGGCATGAAATGAGAGTGGAGATATAACAAAGAAATGCACAGAGATATCGCATATATTCAATAATATAACAAAAATGTATCAGGTATGGAACCATAAACATAGATATATAGTAATACACAATTTCTATTAATAAAAGAAATGTACAGAGAGTGTAAAAGTATAGAGTGAAAGACTCACTAGAATGGTGGCAACTTATCTCTGAGAAGCGATGTGATGACTACTCGCATTCACAAGAAGATGATTACATTGAGGCTCTAAAGGCCTTTTTACAATAAATAGGAATGCCAAAAACCCTAGACATCCAAAAACCTAACCCTAGGAGATGAGGTGCCAAAATTCATGTTGGCCCCATTTGGGTAAGTTAGTACATCAACTTCTCGGGGTCGTAACTTTTGCATACGATCTTTGTTTTAGGCGTATAATAGCTCGTTGGAAAGGTATCATCAAGGAGATTCATTTTAGGGGCTCAATAATGCATTTGGATATCATTGAGAACCTCAATCTTGAAAAAACTTCATTTAGGCCCTCAAAATGGCCCGGAAGTAAAAATATCATTGAGAACCTCAATCTCGAAAAACCTTCATTTAGGCCCTCAAAATGGCCCCGGAAGTTAAAACCTGCTAAAAATAGTAAATTGCCAAAATTGATAGAAAACTATTTTGAGCCAGTTGGAAAAGGTGGGTGGCCACCGATATCCACCTGGATCAATCCTCCCTTCTTAGGAACTAATGGTCTCCATTGCATTGAGTTCTCGGGGGAGAGGGAAAAGCATTTGTTGAATCTACATCTTGGTGAGTTGCTTGTCTTGCTAGAGACGTTGCGTTGCTCAATTTGTGGAAGTCTGTCACGAACCTGTTGAGGTTGAGGTTGTTCAACAAGTTGAGATACATGAGAGGATGGTGTGCAGAAGGAATATTTTCACTTTGTTGCAACCTTGTCGACCTGCTTCTATTGGATAGAAGGTGCTTGGGGCAAGGTTGTAGTGGTTGCAGTGTCCTTTTGTTCTCCTTTTGAACAAATTGTGAAGAAGGTGAATTTTTCAATATGAGATACTACCTTGCGACACTTTTTAGGTGGAACAGTAGTCGTAACTACCTCTGGTATTCTATAGAGATGACCCCCCAAAGTAAAAATGACACTACGGGGTCGAGACTCATAAACAACATGGCGTCTCCACATATATGGTTGGCCCAAGAGCACATCACAAACATCCAGTGGGACAACATCACATAATACCTCATCCTTAAAGGGTTGGATGTTGTATGATAATCAACATTGTTGGCTGACATGGAGATCTCATCCTTGGTGAAGCCACCAGATGTTGTATGGTTGCGGGTGTGGTTTTGTCGACAATCCCAACTATTTGATGACCTCTACTGAGATGAGGTTCTTCTAGCTTCTGTTATCAACAATAAAATGTAGCGGGGTCCCCTTCACCCACATATGTGAATGAAAAAGGTGATCCCCCTCTTCAAGATCTATTGTTTCTTCTAGTTGAATTGTTGTGGTCGTGACAATAGCAGTGGGGTCCACGTCAATGATCTATCCTTTACCATTATTTTCAGAATTAGATTCTGAATCAGGGTTCAGCTCTTTGTATTTGATCTCATCAACCAATGACTATTTTGAGTGACATTCATTGGTGTTGTGCCAAGGGATTTTGTGGAACTCGCACCATTTTTCGGTGTCCTTCTTTGTCTTCCCGTGACCCTTCTTTTCCTGAGTCTTGGACTAGTTTTCGGGAGACTGTTTGTTAGGGCCATCTTTGTCATACTTTGGTTGTTGCGGATTTACACACCTAAATTGTTGTTTGTTCTGGTGCCTAAATTTCTGCTCAATTTCAACAGCATATCGATAAGCAGCACCGAGTGATGAGATTTCCAGAAAATCCATTTCAGTCTGGATGTATCTGTGTAAATCCCCATGGTATTTCAAAACCAAATGTCGCTCGGAGTCTTTGATACCCAGCTTGGTGCACAAGGTATGGAAGGTATTGGATAACTCCGAAACTTATTGGCCCCTCTCTTGCTACAGTGTGGTCCATCTCATGTACTGGTCTTCATAGTTTCCAATAGGGTAATACTGTTCCTTTACCGCATCCACAAAAAAATCCCAAGTGGTATCGACCCCATATATTCTAGACTCCTCTGTGGAACTTTGCTCCCAGTAAGTTTCCCACCAATGTTTGACATGAGGGAGAGCTTTAAGGAGTGCAAAGGTGATATTTTCTTTGTTGGAAAAATTGTGAACAGAGAAATAACCTTCTAGCAGAGTTAACCATTTTTCTAGGGCTTCTACATCTATTTGTCCTTCAAATACAGGAATATCAAAATTAACTTGTACCTTGAAAGGAAAGGTGCCTCCAAAGTGGCCATTTTATGAAGACGCGCCAAATGCTATCGGTAGGTGTTGAAGGATGTGGGAAAAATTCTCCATCATTTCGTCCCTCTGTCACGTGAGAGCTTGCTCAAGCAACAGATTGATATGATCGTCTACTCCGTCGTTTTTTTTTTCTTCCGCCATTGAGGGTTTCTTGGGTGTGCAAGAGCGATTTTATTTAAGAGAGATAAGATCGATACCCAACTTGCTATACTCAGACCTTCTCAGGAACATGCACTGAAAAAATGATCAAGAGCATCCTGCTCTAATACCACTAATCCAGATTATTTTTGGCACAAAATGAGAGTGGAGATATAACAAAGAAATGCACACAGATATCGTATATATTCAATAATATAATAGAAATATATCAGAGATGCAACCATAAATACAAATGTATAGTAATACACAATTTCTATTAATGAAAGAAATGTACAGAGAGTGTAAAAATACAAAGTGAAAGACTCGCTAGAATGGTGGCAGCTTATCTCTGAGAAGAGATGTGACGACTACTCGCATTCGCAATAAGATGATTACAATGAGGCTCTGAAGGCCTTTTTACAATACATAGGAATTCCAAAAACCCTAGACATCCAAAAACCTAACCCTAGTATATGAAGCGCCAAAAGTCATGTGGGCCCCGTTTGGGTAAGTTAGTACATCAACTTCCCGAGGTCGTAACTTTTGCATACAATCTCCATTTTAGACGTATAATAGCTTGTTCGAAAGGTGTCGTCGAGGAGATTCATTTTGGGAGATAAATTATTCCTTTGGGTATCATTTAGAACCTCTATCTAGAAAAACATTCATTTAGGCCCTCAAAATGGCCCTGGAAGTTAAAACCTGCTAAAAATACTAAATTGCTAAAATTGCCAGAAAACTATTTTGAGCCAGTTGGAAAAGGTGGGTGGCCACCGATATCCACCTGGATCATTGTGGATTCTCTTCATTCAATCTTGGGGAAAGTTTGTGTGTTGGAGAAAAGGGTCATCGAGAATGGACCTTGCAACATCAAGTCTTTAGTTGTAATCTCCATTTTCACTTTAATATAATACAGTGATATGTTTCTTTCCCATAAAACTCATATCGTTTTATTGTATGATTCCTTGATCTCATACATAAGTTCTTGTTGAGTATATTGGATTGATTTCACTTTGGTTGGCTTGTGTTCCCTCGTAGATTCAATATCATAGGAGCACCAGAGTGGACCTAGGATGACGATGACAAGAATAAGTGACATTTAAATGGTATGTTTCCTATCTCTTGTTAACTAATAAACTCAATAGTTAGAGCTTAGGGAAAGCGTAATATTATGTTATGTTTTGTTCTAGATCTAGGTGGATCTAGGCAAATCTGTTTATGTTTTCATTTACTGATAAGTCCCATAACACCTCCATAGGAAGCTTAATAATTTATATAGACAGAACAAGGATTTACAATCTCAGATCAAACGACTTAAGCTAGAGTTGCAGCCTTTTAAGTAAGAACTAGCCCAAAGGAATTTTTATATGCTGGCCCAAGCTACCATGATGAGGAGTTCCAGGCTCAGAAATTAATGAATGAAATATCTTAAGAAATACCATTCATAGAAATGATTGCTCCTTTCTTTTTGAATATTTTTGAGGAATTATGTTGCTTATAACTGAGTTTTTCACTCATACACCACATTATGAGGCTTCTACTGGAATACCTAACTCTGGAGAAATTTTTTTCATGATTTGGGGCTTAAACTAGACTAATTAGGAAGCTACAAGACAATTTATAGTGCTTGGCACTGTGAACTAGTTTATACGGTGAAGTCTTGCAAACTTCTCTGCGAACTCCGTTGTGAACTTGCTGATACAGTCAACGCTATAGGATACACTGCAAACTCCTATTTTGATGGTTTCAAGAGGATCACCAATCACCAGATGGCTAGGGGAGCATGGTACAATTGTTTGGAGTCAATTTAAAGTTGGAGGATACCTGGCAAGAAAAAGAATTCACTCAAATGACACCTCATTTTGAAATATTAAAGTGTTAGGATAGTTTCCAACATTATCCTTTTTAATAGAAGATTGTTATTTCCAGTTTGTACATGTGTAATTACCTCAGTTTAAGATGGAATAATCCTATGCTAGAGGATGAAAATCGCATTGTATGCTATTTTTCCCTACATAGGCTATAAAAGAAGCATTAGAAGACATTTTGTAGGTTCGAATGGTTGATGTAAAAGGCTCTTTTGGTGATATTAATGTAACAAAGCCTACTTTGGTTTGATGTATCATAATTGATGAAATTTTGTTTAATGGAAGTCAATTTTCTCTCTTGCCATCTTATCTCTCTCTCACTCTGAAATTTTGTTTTCATTGAATGATTCAAATGATGTTTTGTAACTGTATTACAATGAAGGTTTGATTGTGACATTGTTATAAGTTTCTTAGAGTTTTTAACTTGGATTCAAGAAGCTCTTGTATCTAAATATTTTATCTCCTTTGTCTATTGGTAAAGCATGATGCTAGTGGTAGAATAACTTCATTTATCTTACTAAGTCTTCCTTCTATCCACACTAATCCTCAAAACCATGATTTAATTTAAACAAGACCTATTTTGTTGATGCATTTCATCTAGAATTTCCTATGTTTTGACATTTATGAACTGAATTTTATCCATTTGAAACCACATTTTAAAACTTATCTCATAAAATTTTGATGGGTACTGATATTGCACTTTAGCAGTCAAAGTGTAACTTTTAGTGCTGACAATCCCAATGAAGGACGTATATTTGTAGAACCAACCAAGAGAAAAGAACTTGATAATCTATATAATATGATTGTGCAGATGGATAATTATATAAATCCTATAGTTGAAGGAGTACTTAGTTGGAAGAGTATCATTTCATACATGTCAGACTCAAAAGGATCTACGGAGAATTGGAAACAAATACTACATGAAGTATCGACAAGAAAATAAGCTAGGATTACCTGCACATTACGATGGATTGGAACTAAAATAGTTGAACCTCCAATATATGATGTATTAAATGATGCATTTTATTTTATAAAAGAGTTTGAGTTTCATATATTAGGTCAATAGATACTACTATCTTTGAATTTTTCACTTAACGAAAACTTTGGAAGATGGTGGGATACACACAAGGATGGAATAAGAAACTGGCGGGAGTGCAAAAGGTTATTACCAGTCAGATTCAGGACATAGAATGAAAGTAGCATGCTGAAGTATAGTGGATTAAGTATTCTAGCAAATCATGTTACTAAGTGTAATGAACATTGGATTCAGTACCAAAACAAGAATGGACTCACTTATTTGTGAATACTATGGACACTACTCCAAATAATTGGTACATAGAACTAGAAGTGCACAGGGGGACAAGATATTGGGAAGAGTTGACCAAGAACTTAAAGATAACGTTCAGTTTTCAAAATAATAATATATTAATTAACTCATCCTTGTAGGTGATCAAGAATAAGATTTTTACGAAAAAAATCATGATGTATAATACACCTAGATTTAGTACAACAGTTGAATAGATCTTGCACTGTTATAATGTTGTTGAAGAAAACCAAGAGGATGAAGACCCAAGGAATTTTTAGATACCAGAAACTGAAGGGGAGTGTGCAATAGAAGGTGTTATCACCAATTCTTGTAAAGGGGGAGTTTTTCTCCAAATTCAGGCCCTTGTTGTAAAATGCGATGAATTGGGGCTTAAAACCCCATCAAATGTGTTTTATTCAAAGGCCACAGCCATGAGCGCCCAAGCACAAATCTCAAAAAGTATCATTTCAGGATTAAAATGATTGCAAGTGGGCATTTTGGTTTTTAACAATGAGGATTTTTCATCAGAATCAGATCGACGGTCATCCGGTAAGTTGGAGCCACACAGTTGCACGAGGATTAGCGCCTGGGCTCATCCCTTATGACCAAAATCATGAGAATGATCTGGGTCGTCTGATTCTGCAGGGATAGGTAGCAACTAGTCAGCATTTCAGGGATCGCAAGTTGGGAGGACATGGTTCTCCCTTGGGTTTCAAAATCCCGAAATGCAAAATGCAATGCCCTGGGAGCTTGGACCATGGTCCTAGCACCAGGTCACATAAAGTGAGTTAGAGCTAGATGTAGCACCCTTTTTTCCGTCCAAGTCATCTCAGTCATTCAATTCATAGACAACACATGGGCATATTTTTCTAAGATGCACGCAAATCTAGGAGGCCAAGATCTATGCGCCCAGATCTACGGTCAGGATCCAATTCTGGACCCCCCTCTTCGTTCTTCCTTTAGTGTGTGGGGGGGTTGAAATGTGTAGTGCAACTCTAAAAGGATGGGATTGAGGTGCCTGGATATGCAGCTAAGGATTGATTATGGACCCCCCTTTCCATTCTGCCTTTAATAAGGGGGGGGGTCCAGAATGAAGCACTTTTGTGTGGACCCCTTTAAACCTCTTGCCACTTCCCTTTTTGCTTACCACTTTCACCTCTTGTCGAAATGTGTCCCCCACTCCATCTCTCTCCTCTCCTTGTCACAGCTCCCACTCCCTTCTCACCTTCCATAGCAGAAAACCTATCGTCCACTAACCTTTGGCCACACCCCCTTTGTGGATCCCACTTGTCACCTCCTGCTAGGGGTTATTCCCTTCATTTTTCCCTTGCATCATATCACCCCTCTTCACCCCTCTTATATTATGACACCCGTTCTTCCTCCTCCAAGTCACTCCATCCTAGTGACGTGCTCCTCCCCCCTATACAATCTCATCTCTCCTCCGCCTGGCTCACACCTCAGAGCCCACAGGTTCTACCACTCATGTTTTCCCAGCCTCCTTTCGTCTGCCACATCCATCCACATGGCCTCTCCCTATCTCATCTCCACACTGAGCATGTTAAATTGTCGTTGCCTGGCCATCGCCTCATTCACCGCTTTGTGTCATGTGCCCCATGTTATCCTTGTCCCCACCAAATCCCTGTCCACATCTACTGTCTAGGTCCCCTCACAGCAGTCCAACGTAGCAGAAGCCAACAAAAAGCCACCATGATAGTTCAGGTGCAGAGTTGATCGAGCCATTCCTGATCCCAAGAAAGCAGTTATTGAGGTAGTTGACGGTGGTTGAGCATCTTCTCCTTCCATAAATAGAAGGTTGGGAAAATACAAGAGCAGAGGTGATTGTTAGTCATTTCTAACAAATATCGCGTCCATCAGAAGACTGCATGGGTAGTCTACCCAACGTCTCCATGTGAAACCTGACAGAGAATCTACTCAATGTCAAGCATTAATCTCATGACATGATCGTGTCCCAGACAATTGGATCCAGTCTGAGTATATGTAGGCATTTTTTCCATTTTTGTTGGTATCATTGGTAGAGATAAACTCCCTACTGTAAATCTTTGATGAATCATTGGTTTTCCCTGGTTATCTATCTGTATGTGAAACTTCTTGTTTAATGACAGTCAGCTTCTTATTCCATCTAGTTTCCATCTAATGTTGAAAGAGTTCATGATTGACTAATCCACATGAAGCATTGTGACAGTGTTATATAAATGTTTTATGGTAACGTTGTTATGATTTCTTGTAATGTTCTTGTGATTTGAATACAAGAAGTTCTTGTGTTTAAATTCTTCCTCTTCGGGTTGTTGGAAGCTTTATTCTCACAAAAAACCTTTTCACTTTCTCATAGAAGTCTTCCTCCTATTCACCCTTATTACAACTTATTGTCTGAAGTTAAAATTAATACCTCACTTGTTCATGCATAGCCTTAGTCCAGGTTTCTAAGTTAAAAAAATATTGTATTGATTTTACTTCCAGCTGATCGTCCTTTTTATAACAAATCGTGACATAAACTGATGGGTATCAAGCTTACTCTTGTCGCAATCTAGGAGTGACTTCTGACACTAATATTTCTGGCATCGTTTCCAGGGACTAAGTTGAATATTTTCTTTGGGATTGAATGACATTGATCCTCTTATTCCGAAGGTGCATCAGGCATCAGAGCCCTTTAATATTGCTACTGTGCACCTGGCAACTCCATTGTGACGACTCCACTGGGGTGAACCTACTATTTCATTCGTGGCTTCTAGAGGCAGACATACAAGCTCTACTCCCCAATTTCCTTTATCAACACCCAAAGAAGATCCTAAAAATATTATCAAAAAGGGAAAATCCTTCAGATGAGGAGCTTCTACTATTGAACTAGGTATTTCTGATAACTTTCCATCTCCTTCTATATAAACTCCATTGATTTCTTCTTATTTCCCTGTCATACCTTCTGCTAGATTTTCTAGAACATTAAATTTTGGGAGTGTTCCTATTGAGTTTTCCCCTCCCAGTCTGGGATTGGAGGGAGAAATCCTTGTCACTCCTTTATCCCCTGAAGTTGTACCTTGTCCTAGACCCAAGACCTCATAATATTTCCCCACTCCTATCTTTACCACCCCTCCTCCTATTACTATTGTAGCCTCTGCAAAGAGGGTAACCGTTGTTCCCTCAAGCCCTGTAATCTTATTCCCAAGAATTCAATTGTTTCCATCTTCTCCCAGAAATTTAGTTCCTGTCTCCCATGTTCATCCTCCATCTCCTCATGTTACTCCTTGAGTTCACATCCAAATGGTGGGTTCCAATCCTCCTAGGAACATGATGGATAATATATTGGATGCTACATACTCTCCTCTAGTATTACCTCATCCCATGAATGGCCTCCCAATCATAGACTACCTTAAGTATATGCCCTAGTTCACAGGGGAGGGAGATGTGACTGCAGACGAACACCTTCCATCTTTTTATAGGTATGCAGAGATTCAGGCCATCGAGAATGAATATGTGTGGATGAGGGTTTTTGTACAGAGCCTTGATGGTGATTCCAAGGAATGGTATAAGGACTTGCCTCCTAGATATATTGACAGGATTGCTACTCTAGATGACTCATTCTTAAGGAACTAGGAAAATAAAAAAATATCTCCTTTATTATATTACAGAATTTTGGGCACTTAAGAGAGAAGAGGGCGAAGTTGTTTCAGACTTCTCGAAGAGATTTAATAAAATGTATAAAAGGATTCCAACCAAACTTAAACCTAAATAAATCTCTACCAAAATGACTTATGCTAATGCCTTTGGCCCTGACATTTGCTTGATGTTGAGAGAAAGAAGAGAAACATCTTTGGCTCTTATGCAAGATGAAGCCCTTGAAGTATGAGCCAATATATTGGCAGCTGACAAAATTAGGGGGAAAGATGATAGAGACAAGGGAAAACGTAGGTCTGAAACCCTGACTTCTAGTTCCTCTGTTGCCTCCCCTCCAACAGATGAAACGAATAAGCTACTAAAAGCACTGTCTTCTAGGATGGAAAAGGTTGAATTAGAAGGAAAGAAAAATTACAGGAATACCCAAAATGTTGATAACAGAGGTAACTATAGGAGGCCTAACCATACTCCTCAGATTATCCAAAGAGACCAAATAAATAGAGATAGAGATGATGAGAGAATCCAGAACCCTCTCCAGAATAATCTGGTTGTTGATGAAGAAAAAGAGGGTGAAGACCTTGATCCCAAAATACAATTTCTTGGGGACACCTCCTCTTTTCCTCACTTAAATCAATTAGCATATGAAGAGTCTCTCATGGATAGTCAATTGAATGAGTTGAGTAAGGGAGACAAGGCTAGAAGCATCCAAAACAAATATAACCTTAGATCCAAGAAGAAGGTAGAGACCCCTGATGTTCCTGAGAAGCCTACCAGAGTAGAGAAGCCTGCTAAATATGTAGTAGACAATGGAAGATGTAAGAAGGTTCAAAACCCCTCTCCAGTAGCCAAAAAGCTTGTCCCATAAGTAAAGGAAATTTCTAAGCCTCCTTCCTCCTTTAGTTTAGAGCATGAAATTCAAAAGATCAGAATTCCTGTGCCCCTTTCAGAGTTAGTCAAACATGAAGATTTCAAAAGGTCCCTCTCTAAACTACTGCTATCCTAGCCACCTCAGCTTACCAAAGACTCAGTAAATCTCCAAGATGAAAAGTCAACAGTCATCCTAGGTCCCATGGTAGAAGACAGAGATGATTCATCCCCTCCCTTCTACACTTCCCTGAGCATACATGATAAGGTGTTGCACAACTGCCTGATGGATTCAGGGGCCTCCCATAACCTCATGCCCAAAATAGTCATGGAAGAATTGGGACTGGAAGTAACAAAGGCCTATCATGATTTGTAATCTTTTCATTCAAGGAGAGTGCAATGACTTGGAGTCATCAAAGAACTGGTGGTGTCCTTATTTCAGCTGCCAATGAAGAGTGTGGTCATGGGTATTGTGGTCGCTGATGTTCCTCCCAAGTTTGGCATGCTATTGTCAAGATCTTGGATTAAAAATATTGGATGAACATTACAAATGGACCTCACATATGCCACTATTCCCATGTTTGGGGGGGAACATAGAAGACTTTACAGGGAATCCCAACTGGCATATATTATTAGTGATGAAGAAAACCCCACCAATCATCCTATCTTTGCACTTGACACTGATTTGGGGTCTAGTTTGTTGTAGCTCAAGGATACTCCTGAAATCCCTCTTGAAATAAAAAATAAACCCATTTCTTATCATGAAATACTTCCTCCAACTACCCCTATGTGGAAGATGTTCTTCGACGCAGCCTCTTCTAGTGAAGGTGTTGGTGCCAGGGTGGTTTTTGTCTCACCTTGTCAAGAAACCATATCCCTGTCATACAAGCTAGAGTTTGAAACTACCCATAATGTGGTAGAATATGAAGCTTTTGTTTTAGGTTTAAGGGCTGCAAAATAAATGGGAATTGAAGAGGTAGCAGTGTTCGAAGATGCTGAGTTGATAATCCAGCAAGTCAGAAATGCTTATCAGGCTAAACATCCTCAGCTCAGAAATTACAAAAATGAGGTGTGGGACCTAATTTATAATTTCTTATCATCTTTCAACATTTATTTTATTCCAAGAGAGGAAAATACTTTGTTCGATTCCTTATCTGTCTCAGCTAGCTAGTTTAGGATCCCTCTACCACCTAAAATCAAATATGATGTTGAGATAAGATATAGGCCATCTGTACTAGACAATATCAATCATTGGAAGGTATTTGAGGATGATCTTGAGATCAGAAAATTTATTGAGTTTGTTGATGAGTTCTCTACATTTCACATTGATCAGGATATTGATCCTGAAGGTGACCCTCACCCTGAGGTATTTTAAAATAAAATTGTTAATCGCCATATTGTTCAGTTGCCTAGCAATCACATTCCAAAGGGACTAGTTCCTTCAGAAAGATTGTTTGATGGGAATGATGTGGCAGTAAAGGGTAAGGTTTCAAATGAGGATGTTGATGTAACAAAGTGAAATATTGTCACAGAGGAGCATCCTAAATTCGTCATGTTGTCAAGAATCCTGTCAAGGGAGAAGAGAGTCGAGTATGATGAGTTATTAAAATAATTTTCTAATGTGTTCGCTTGGACCTATGAAGACCTCAAGACATATGACACAGTTCTCATTGAGCATAAGATACCACTGAAAGAAGAGGCTAATCCATTCAGGAAAAAGATAAGAAATATTAATCTGATGTTGCTGCCTGTCATGGAGAAATAAGTAAAGAAGTTGATGGATGCTCAAATCATTGTCCCTTTGAGATATTCTGAGTGGGGTGCTAATCTGGTTCCAGTAAGAAAGAGGAGTGGAGAAATCAGACTTTGTGTTGATTTTTGGAACCTGAACAGAAGATCAAGAAAGGAAAATTACTCCCTACCTAAGATGGAACACATATTGCAGAGGGTAACTGGTGCATCCAGGATATCCATGATTGATGTATTTTCTGGCTACAATCATATATCAGTCATGCCTAAGGATAGAGAAAAAATAGCCTTCACGACTCCTTGGGGCACATTCATGTATACCAAAATTACTTTTGGATTAATGAAAGAAGGAGCAACATTTCAACGAGACATGGACATAGTCTTCATTGGGGAGAAAGATCAGTTTGTGGTGATCTATCTGGATGACATCACTGTCTTCTTCAGATCTGATAAAGAGCATTGTTGTCACTTGAGGAAGGTTTTCTTGAAATGAAAAAGGTTTGGCCTTTCCTTAAAACCCAAGAAATATTTGTTTGCTATGAATGATGGGAAGTTGTTAGGCCATATAGTATCAGTAGAGGGAGTGAGAATTGATCCTAGTAGGGTAGAGGCAATTCAGACCCTGTCACTTCCCAGGTCCCAAAAAGAGGTCTAGTCTTTCCTGGGAAAAATTAATTTTATGAGAAGGTTCGTTTCAAACTTTGTTGAATTAGTAAAGCATATCACTACCATGCTTAGGAAGGGAAATGAATTAAAATGGATTGTTGAGCCCAGACAATATTTTAACCAAATCAAACAAGCATTAACTGAGGCACCTATGTTGATCAATCCTGATTATTCCAAGGACTTTTTGATTTTCTCCTTTGCTTCATTTGATACAGTAGCAGTTGTTTTATTACAAAAGAATGTTGAAGGGCTGGAGCAACTCATTTCATTTTTCAGCAGGGCATTAAGAGATGCAGAGGTCAAATATGACATCATGGAGAAGAAATCCAATGCCTTAATCAAGGCCCTTAAAGCATGCAGAGTCTATGTTTTACATTAAAAAATCATTTCATATGTTCCTTCAACTTCTATGAAGGACATTATCATTCATCCTAACATAGATGGGAAAAGAAGCAAGTGGATTTCCAAGATCCTTGAGTTTGACCTAGAAATAAATCCCACCAAGCTGGTTAAAGGGAAAGGTTTAGCCAAGTTGTTGGTTGAATATAATTTTAAAGCATTGGGGTTTAACTTCATCAACACTTGCTCGAAAATTCAACAAGATGAGTTGTCTAAAGGCATCCCTCCATTGTCAGAATGCACTTGGTATAAAGATGTTATATATTTCCTGCAGGCGTTAAGACCTCCTGATGGAATGGGGAAAATCAAGGAAAGAGATTTAAAGCTCAAGGCAGTCAGGTATTTCCTTATTGACCAGGTTTTATATTGGAAAGACCCTCTGGGAGTGCTTCCGGGATGTCTGAACCCACAGGAGGCCCAAAGAGTTATGTTTGATTTCCATAGTAGCCTCTGTGCGGGATACCATTTTTGGAAGACCACAATCCACAAAATTCTCAAGGTTGGCTACTACTAGCCCACCTTTTTCACTGATGTCTATAGAGAGGTCAAAGCCTGCATCAAATGCCAAAGGTTCTCAAGAAAGAAGAAGCTAAAATATCTGCCACTAAATCCTATAGTAGCTTCAAAACCCTTTCAACAATGGGAGTTGGACTTCATTGGAGAAATTCATCCTCCCTCAAGAAGACAACACAGATGGATCCTGACTGCAAAGGACTATTTTACCAAGTGGATAAAAGTTATACCCACCAGAAGTGTTTCACACAAATTTATCATCATCTTCTTGGAGGATATCATAGAAAGGTTTGGCTGCCCCAACAGAATCATCACTGATAATGATGCATCTTTCAAGTCTGAGCCTCTGGTTAGGTTCTGTGAGCAGTTTGAGATTTCACTGATTCATTCCACTCCCTATTATCCTCAAGGAAATGGATTGGCAGAGTCCTCTAACAAAATTTTGATCAATCTTATTAAAATATTGTTGAAAGAAAATAAGAAGGCCTGGGACTCAAAACTCAAATTTGCTCTGTGGTTTGATCGAGTGATAGCAAAGAAGCGCCTAGGCACCTCCCATTTTAAACTTTTTTATGGGTCAGAAGCTATATTTCCCTCTCATTTGGCTCTACCTATAGCGAAATTCTTTCAAGATTATGAAGGAGAGCCATACCATATGGTTAGAAGAATTCATCAACTGGTGGAAGTGCAACAGACTAGACAACAGGTAATGGATAGAGCTCATAGTCATCAATAGAAGATCAGGCAGGCCTTTGACAAGAAGGTCCAAAAAGAGGAATTCAAGCTAGGATATCTGGTGTTTAAGTGGGATGCACCCAGGAAGGATAGAGGCAAACACAGTAAGTTTGAATCCCTCTGGATTGGGCCCTTCAAAATATCTGAAGTGTTTTTGAATAATAATTTTGGGTTGTAGGATTTGGAGGGCGAGGAAGTTTTTAATGGCCATCTGAATGGGAATTTCCTGAAGAAATGTTTTGTTTGAGCCTTAGACAACTCCTCTAATTTTGTAAATAATTTTTTTTTTCTTTTTTTTCGGTTTCAATAAGGGACTCCATAGCCCAATAGCAAGGCACTGAAGCTGCAAAAGAGTTATCAATAGTCTGTAGGGAGCGTGTCGTCCCCCATGGAGCCTAATGTTATCACCAATTCTTGTAAAGGGGGAATTTTTCTCCAAATTAGGGCCCTTGTTGTAAAATGCGGTGAAATGGGGCTTAAAGACCCATCAAATTCATTTTATTCAAAGGCCACAACCATGAGCGCCCAAGCACAAATCTCAGAAAGTATCGTTTCAGGCTTAAAATGCTTGCAGGTGGGAATTTTAGTTTTCAACGGTGAGGATTTTTCATCAAAATCATATCGAAGGCCATCGAGTAAGTCAGAGCCATGCAGTTGCACAAGGATTAGCACCTGGGCTCATCCCTTATGGCCAAAGTCACGAGAATGATCTGGGGCATTAGATCTAGCAGGGACAAGTGGCAGCTAGTCGGCATTTTGGAGATCACAAGTTGGGAGGACATGATTCTCCCTTGGGTTTCAAAACCCCAAAACGTGAAATGAGATGCCCCGGGATCCTGGCCCATGGTCCTAGTGCCAGGTCACATCAAGCGAGCCAGAGCTGGAGGTAGCTCCCTTTTTGTCATCAAATTCATATAATTCATCCAATCGATAGACAACACATGGGTGTATTATGCTAATATGCACATAGATCTAGGAGGCTAGGATCTGTGTGCCTAGATCTATGGAAAGGATCAAATTCGAGACCCCCCTTGTCGTTCTTCCTTTAATGGGGGGGGTCTGGAATATGCAACATAAGTCTGAATGACTGGGATTGAGGCACCTGGATCTCCAGCCAAGGATTGATTCTNGGGGGGGTTCCATAATGAAGTGGTTTTGTGTGGACACATTTAAACCTCTTACCACTTCCCTTTCCGCTTACCACTTTCACCTCTCACTGACATGTGTCCTCTACTTCACCTCTCTCCTCTCCTTATCACATCTCTCGTTCCCTTCTCACCTTCCACAGCAACACACCTTCCCTCCACTAACCTTGGGCCATATCCCCCTTGTGGCTCCTACTTGGCACCTCCCACCAAGGGTTCTTCCCCACATTTTCCCCCACATCATATCCCCCCTCTTCGTCCCTCTTATCTTTTGACACATGTTCTTCCTCCTCCAAGTCACTATGTCCTAGTGACATGCTCCTGCCCCCTAGACAATCTCGTCTCTCCTCCACCTGGTTCACACCTCAGAGCCCACAGGTTCTACCACTCTTGTTTTCCCGACCACCTTTCATCTGCCACATCCATCCACATGGCCTCTCCCTATCTCATCTCCACATCGAGCATGTTAAATCGTCATTGCCTGGCCATCGTCTCATTCACCTCTTTGCATCGTGTGCCCCATGTTATCCTCGTCCCCACCAAATCCTTGTCCACATCCACTGTCTGGGTCCCCTAGCAGCAGTCCAATGTAGCAGAAGCCAATGAGAAGCCTCCATGATAGTTCAGGTAAAAATTTGACCGAGCCTTTCCTGATCCCAAGAAATAATTTATTGAGGTAGTTGACGGTGTTTGAGTGTTGTCTCCTTCCATAAATAGAAGGATGGGAAAAGAAAAGCACAAAGGTGACTATCAGTCTTTTCTGACAAATATTGCATCCATCAGAATACTGCATGGGTAGTCTACCCAACATCTGCATGCACATCCTGATAGATAATCTCCTCAATGTCAAGCATTAATCTCATGACATGATCATGTCCCAGACAATCGGAGCCAGTCTAAGTATATGTAGGCATTTTTTCCATTTTTTTTGGTATCGTTGGTAGAGCTAAGCTCCCTGTTGTAAAGTTTTGATGAAGCACTGGTTTTCCCTGTTTTTGTATCTATATGTGAAACTTCTTGATTAATGACAGTCAACTTCTTATTCCATTTGGTTTCCATCTAATGTTGAAAGACTTCATGATTGACTGAGTCACATGAAGCATTGTGATAATGTTATATAAATGTTTTATGGTAACATTGTTATGAATTATTTTAATGTTCTTGTGATTTAAATAATGTTGTAGGTGAATCCCCCTATTGACAAGTGGATTCCCTCTTGGTCTCTAGACTCCTAAGGCTAAGACAAAAAAGTGCTTAACATGGACACTGACATCCTTTTATATCTAATCAATCTAACATAAAAAGGAGAAGAAGAAAGATATGTACCTTATTAATGACGTTTGTCCCTGCAAAGTCTAGGCTGAGCTTCGATCCTGAGCTCCTTGATAGGTCTTGTAGAACAAAAAAGGATACAATGGAATTCCTACTCTACTAAGATTAGCTCAAATATAGATCCATATACTGCAGACAAACTCATGTGGAACAAACATAAGTTTGAAAGAAACAAGCCAGTCATTGATGTACTGATAAGAACAAGTCAAATTACTTACAATACTTTAATGAAGGTGCAACAACTTCTTCCAATTCTCCTTGTCCAACCCCTTTTCTCAACTAATATACATTGATTGCTTTCATGGCATACCACTTATAGGATCATAAGTCTGGTATAATTCTCAATCTCCATCTTCCCTTTCACCATGAGAAGGCCTCCTTATATAACCTTGGAGAGGTCCAACTACTTGACAGATATTTGGGATAAGTTGAGGATTCCTCTCCTTTAGTGGAGGATCTCCCCTAAGATCATGCCTTGACCATCTATTTGAATCCATCCACCTTTAGGAATTGAGGGATTCTTCCCTGATTTGCCTCAAAAAACCCAAAACTTGCTCAGAAAAGGGTAGTGCTCCCCCAAAAGGTTGCACATGGCACTCAAACACTCCCCCAAAGAGGCTCAGGGAGCGCCACCACTCCCTGACAGTGGGTAGGGGAGCACTCCTCTCCAAGATCCATTTTTTAGTGGTTCTTTCAATGGCAAAAGGTTTGTACTCCCTTTCAACTGATTTCTCTTCTTCCAAACTAGCCTTTGAGGTGCCTTAAGTGTCCTTATAATGTCGTTAGGGGCACGACATAGGCAATATGGTAGCATGATGTTTATGACACTTGCAATAGTTGTGGTCAATATGCAACACTTGCAGACAAGATGCGACACTTACAACACTCATAATCACGACACTTGCGACACTATTAAAGTGTGTAATTTTGATGTGTAACAGATTGCCCCCCAAAGTAAGAAGTTAGAAGAAGATGATGATTGAATTACTTTGTAGAATTTTTTGAGCAAGGGTATGGATGCAGAGAAGCCATAAAAATATGCACACAACCATCAAATAAATATTATGACATGTTTCAAACTCAAGGCAGACATACCTATGCTTGAGTGATAAAGACTTTTTAGGTATGGCCTCCATAAAATATACCGTGGATCCATAATTATATTGACAAAATGGTATAGCCACTGTAGATACAATGTGGATGTATACTCTTATGACTTGAACTGATCGTAGCCACGAAGAATACACAGTGGATCTATGAGATGACAAGACATAGACATGACCAATACAAAGTGGATCTATGTAACAATATATGTGTCATAGTCCAAAATAACTCCTTCGCAACCTGGGAAAAGTATACATAAGAGTGATGACTCAACCGAGGGTCTTCTTACCGATCCCGATGTAGTATGAATCTAACCATGTGAATAGATGTCCTGATGTCGAACATGGAAAAAAACACTTGATTACAGGTCAATGAGGTAAACTGTTAACAAGCACGAGGGAAATCACCATTGATGTCAATGATTCCCAAGGTACTCTATTACATTCCAACAAATGTGAATGGATGAGATGAAGTTGAACATTTGTGGAATCATCCAATTAGATTTCAATGATGTAAACCCATTGTCAGATGCGAGGAGACCTGCCATTGAGGCATGCAGGTCCGAAGGTAGTAACTAGCTTCTAAGTATAATTTCCAGATAATGTCTTGAATTTGACAGGAACAGACTCATCGAGGGAGGGCCTTGATGTATCCCCCGTCAATGATACAAAACTGACACAGAGATGAAATTAGTAGATCAAATGAGAATGGAATGACACGGGTATTGAAACAAGATATTTGTGATGGCTGACTCTCGAGGTAGATACTTCCCTTGAACACTGAGGCGCAATAGAAAAAACTTGACATGGACCAAAACACGATGATGCAGTGGATATAGTGACTTTCATCGGATGACCCAAAGGAGTAAAGGAAAATCAGAGGATTGGCTCAGTGCATAGGTTTAGTGGATTAAAATATGTGCAAAACAAAGTACTGTGTTCAAGGGAGACTGTAAGGGTTACTGGTAATGTCCTAAAAAATACTGCTTGGCTTTCTTCTTTCAATTTTTCCCCCATCCAGATAGACGAGTACCTCTTTTTAATTTAACGAGCTTGAGGAGGGTAACACATGCTCGAAATGAATCACCTTCGGTAAGTCCCTCTTCCTTTGTTTAACGAACTAAAAGAAGTAAGGGTTCGATCCCGTATGGGCCCTTCAATGTATGCTTGTTTAATGAGTCCAAAGAAGGTAAAATCGGTGGTTTTTCATATTTAGAGAGTCTGAAAACAACTTAAAGATGACTCCAATGTTTTCCTTTTTTCGTAATGTTAGTCTCATGAGGCTGAAAAAGAGATAAATTATCACTCGAAAGACGCCCTTTCAAACCTTTTAACGAGTGGGAAAGGAAGCAAGATCACTCAAAAATATTTGAATGTTTAGAGAATCTGAAAAAAGATTAAAGACAACTCCAAGGGGTTCCTTTTTTGTATATCCATGCGAGTCCGAAAAAGTGATAAAATTTTACCCGGTTTCATTCTCATGTATTTACAAGCACGAGAAATATCAAAGACTAAGCTTGGTATTCCCCCAGCCTCAAAGCTAGTTTCCTAACTCCAGAATGATCATCAGAGGCTGGAGACATGCCCTCCAAGATTCAATTCATTCATCGACTTTGAGGTTGTCACCAATTTCTCTACTAGATGGAGAAAAAGGATAAGGGTGGATGAAAAGAAGGTTCAAGAGAGGTGACTGTTTAATTTTTTAACAAGCTTGCTATAGAGAGGAAAACTATGCTCAAAGATTTTGTTTCATTTTTTAACAAGCTTGCTACAGAGAGAAAAAACTATGCTCATGATCTCTGTTTCATTTTTTAACAAGCTTGCTACAGAGAAAAGAAACTATGATCGTGACCTATGTTTCATTTTTTAACGAGATTTCTACAGAGAAGAGAAACTATGCTCGTGGAATCTCCTTGATCATGGCTTCCAAGATAATACCGCTCTGGAAGGACACCACATCAAGGGACAAATCTCGGTCATGGCTTCCAAGAGATCTTCACTGGATGGAAGAAAATCACTCTGGAAGGAACACATGTCGAGGGCCGCGACAGGGGTAAGGAGATCAGGCTCCAATAGCCCTATCGAAGCGATCACCATGTCAAATATCGGATCCAAATCATATGAAGTTGAAGTCATGGGAGATAACGCCACATAATTGACATGTCATGGGGGAGATACTATCGTCATATAAGAACCATTCAGGGAGGTAATCCAGTCAGGACCAATGAAGGAAAGTTGATTAATAGTCACAATTTTTCCATCGTGAGGGAAATATATCACACAAAAAAGAGTGGACAAAATAGCTTTCATGACATAAACATAATCCCACCCAAGGAGTAAAGTGAAATCCAAGGGGTCTCGGACTACCATGATGTCAATAAAGACAGTTTTCCCTCCCAAAGTTATGGGAAACTGAGGAAGGGTCCCTAAAGGTTGACTGGTTCTTCTTTTAAAAGCTAACAGATTCTATGTATCTGGTGTAAGCTGAGGACAACCCAATGCATGCCAAGCAACAGAGGACAAAATACTAATGGGAATACCTTCATTTATCAGTGTTTGAGGAACGTCCCGACCACAAGCCTGTACTGTAATATCAAAAGGAATGTGAGAAGGAAGACGAGGTCCAGTTAGCATAGCCCAATCAAAAAGGATGGCCTCATTGCTTGGAGGGGGTTTCGTGGGAGAATGAGGAATGCCCCCAGCATGGTAGATTTTGTATCAATGAGAAAAACATGGGTAGTATCGGGTTTACTCTCTAGAGGGAGAGTAGGATCGATCGATGATGGGATCGGATCAACCATGTTGGAACTCTTCAGAGGAAGAGTGGGACCGATTATGTAACCGAAGCAATCACTTTGGCACTCTTCAAATGAAGGGTGGGACTGACCAAGGAAGGGACTGGATCAACCACTTTGGCACTCTCCAAAGGAGGAGTGGGATTGACTGATGATGGTATCAGATCGACCACCTTGGCACTCTTCAAGGGAGGAGTGGGATTGACCGACGACGGAACCATATCGACCACTTTGGTTTCACTCTTCAGATGAAGGGTGGGACTGACCAATGATAGGATTGGATCAGTCACTTGGGTTTCACTTTCCAGATGAAAAGTGGGGTTGATCGATAATGGAACTGGATCAACGACTTAGTTTTGTGGTTCAATCGAGGAGGAAACTAGATTGACCAACTAATCAACCAGACTGACCGGGGATGGAACTGGATTGACCAGTCCATCAACTAATAATGGGTTGGGGGAAATCTTACGATAACCTTTTGGAAGTTGAAGTTTTTCCAAAAGAGAAGAATCCTTGTCCATATGAGGACAAAGGTGAGAATAATGATCACCTTTGCATAACATACAAGGAAATTTGACAGTCATCTTCTTCTTACCAACCTTAACGTCACTAGTTGACGGGGTATCACTGGCATGACTAGAAGAGGCCGATGAGAACCACATTTCTAAGACCTTGGAAATACCAGGGCAATCCCTCATAAAGTGGTCACCCTTACAAATACTGCAAGGGAATTTGGGGTTTAGATTCTTTATTTTAATCTTGTTGACCTCATCAACACTCCTAGTACTATTAATAGTAGCTGGTTGCTTGGATCCAACATCTGATGTTGTTGGATCCTTGGTCCTTTTCAGGCTCTTCTTCTTCTTCTCTTTCCATTTCTTCTTCTTCTGATCAACCTGGCTACTTTCTTTAGAGATTTCATTAGGTGAAGAAGGAGAAAGGGAAGGAGACTTAGTGGGTGAAGAAGGAAAAACGTCAACATGAGGTTGATATGTGGGTGGTTTACTGACATCTAAAGTATTATGTGCAGTTGAAACATTGGGAAGATTCGAGATCACCAGAGTGGGGAATAGCCAAACCGGTAATCCGATGGTGAGTCCTGGAAGACTCAGTGTGGCAATTTACGGAGGACCAAAGTTTCCTCGAGACAAGGGGTCCCTCCATTGGTACTCTCAGGATTTGATGCCATTAACACTGACTTGACCTAAGGTCCACTAAGTAATACAAACAACACACGCTATGAATATGAGAAGAAAACAATCAAACAAACCTTCCCACAATGAAACCACTAGTTGGTGATGAAATCCAACATCACGAGATAAACATAGGAAGGGGCAGGGATAGAGAAGGTGGATTAGTTACGTTGGCGACCTACTTAATGAACTTATGCCTTGGTGCAATATTCCATGCAGTAATTGTGGATTTACCCTTCAAGGAGCCCGAGTGAGTTTGACCAACGTCTGTTCCAGGTACAGTGAGACTTCCCTTCATCGTCACCTTGTGTGAGACCCTAAAAATTATGTCTACTAAGGTCACCAACTCATAGTCAGCACTTGGGTGGGTACAGTCAACAGTCTAGTTGGAACGTATGGGAAGGATAACAAGTCCAAAATCAAATCAAGAGGCTCCCACACATAATCATGGGTCTACCTTCAAGTGACCCCCAAAATACGATCTGACTACTACGAACGATTGAGCCATGGAGGGATAATCTTTGTAACTCTCCCGAAAGTGACCTTGTGCGTAACCCCTGTGTGAGAGGGGGATCCCAAAAATCCTATATGATAATTGGATTTTCTCTCCCTATCGCAAGATTCTAAGTTTGTTTGATAGATTTGGAAAGTTATCCTTTCAACCTATTCCAAAGCCCTACACCTTAAACTAATGTAGGTTTGCTAACAAAGATGTAAAAAAGTCTGATAAATTTTAATTAAGTGTTGATTTTAGTGGTTGTTTTCTACTTAGAGGTGTATGAGAGTGAAAACTAATGATTTTATGACTCATTTCCCAAAACATGCATAAGAAATGATAAGTAATCTTTTCTTTCAATGATTGTCTAATTAAGGGAAGGAGAAGGATTTTCCTTTCACTGTCAAACACTAAGATGCAATGACCTCATGCAATAGTCCTCAATAAGGAATCCAATGAAATGCTAAAATGTTTATATGTGACTGATAACCAGTAGATGTAAAGCTTCCTATGCTAATCAGAATTCAAGAGTTGTGAGATTTAAGCAATCTGGAAGCAAACTTCACATAAACAAAAACACACCCCTGTTGTGATCAAACAGGAAAGAAAAACCAAAAACTCAAAAGGAAGGAAAAAGAGCTTAGACAAGATGACCTCAAAGATTTGAAGGAGAAGTACAAAAGACCTTTGAAACTCTTTACAAAGGCTTCTTCTCAGTTAGATAAATGAGAAGAAAGCAACAACTTAACTCTAAATCAGCAAAGACAAAGAGTGACTTCTAGGTAAGGAAGAAAAAATGTCAAAATTCCAAACAAAAAGAGATCAATCCTTAGAAAGCAAAGTATTGAAGGAAAATATAAAGATAAACTAAGATGATAAGACCCTGTCACCTTGGGCAAGTGAAAAAGGCAAAAACTGAACTCAGAAACTAAAAACCTATAAGATTTCCCACAAAAAAGGGGGTAGCGCTCTGGGGTAAGGGGTACCAGAGCACTCCAACACTCTATGTAAGACCACCAGGGAGTTTTGGCTCTCTTATAACACGTGTAGGGGAGTTCTTTGCTTCAAAAGCTCAGAAAAATGCCTAGAAACACAAAAAATCAAGGAAATTCAGTCAGTCAACTTAATTTTGATGAAATCAAGAGCCAAACAAATAGATCTAAGAATCAAAGAGATAGTATGGAGAAGGTAAAATGAGTGGGAAAAGGGCCAAAAAAATATCTTGTAAAGGAAACAAAAATCAAAGCTCCTCCCCAGTGGAGTCGCTAATTTTCGTTGTAGGTGAATCCCCCTGCGGACAAGTGGATTCCCTCTTGGTCTTTGGACTCCTAAGGCCAAGACAGAAAAGTTCTTAACATGGACACTGACATCCTTTTAGATTTGATAAAGATAACATATGAAGGAGAAGAATAAATACATGTACCTTATTAATAACGTTTTTCCCTGCAAAGTTCAGGCTGAGCTTCAATCCTGAGCTCCCTGATAAGTATTGTAGAACAAAAAAAGATACAATGGACTTCCTACTCTACTAAGATTAGCTCAAATATAGATCCAAATACCGCAGACAAACTCATGTGGAACAAACATAAGTTTGAAAGAAACAATCCAAGCATTGATATATTGATAAGAACAAGTAAAAGTACTTACAATCCTTTAATAAAGGTGCACCAGCTTCTTCCAGTTCTCCTTGTCCAACCCTTTTGCTCAAGTAATATACACTGATTGCTTTGATGACATACCACTTATAGGATCATAATTCTGGTATAATTCTCAATCTCCATCTTCCCTTTCACGATGAGAAGGCCTCCTTATATAACCTTGGAGAGGTCCAACCACTTGAGATATCTTTGGGATAAGTTGAGGATTCCTCTCCTTCAATTGAGGATCTTCCCTAAGATCATGCCTTGACCATCTATTTTAATCCAACCACCTTCAGGAATTGAGGGATTCTTCCCTAATTTGCCTCAACAAACCCAAAACTTGCTTAGAAAAGGGTAGCTCTCCCCGAAATGGGTGCACAGGGTGCTCAAACACTCCCCCAAAGAGGCTCAGGGAGCTCCAACACTCCATGATAGTGGGTAGGGGAGCGCTCCTCTCCAAAATCCATTTTTTAGTGGTTCTTTCAATGGAAACAGGTTTGTACTCCCTGTCAATTGATTTCTCTTCTTTCAAACTAGCCTTTGAGGTGTATTAAGTGTCCTTATGATGTCGTTAGAGGCATGACATAGGCAAGATGGTAGTATGATGTTTGTGACACTTGCAACACTTGCAGACAAGATGCAACACTTACAACACTCATAATGACAACACTATTGAAGTGAGTAATTTTGATGTGTAACAAATACAAGAAGTTCTTGTGTTTAAATTCTTCCTCTTCGGGCTGTTGGAAGATTGATGCTCACAGCAGACCTTTTCACTTTCTCCCAGAAGTCTTCCTCCTACTCACCCTTATTACAACTTACTGTCTGAAGTTAAAATTAAGACCTCACATGTTCATGCATAGCCTTAGTCCAGGATTTTTAGTTAAAATGATATTGTACTGATTTTACTTCTAGTCGATCACCCTTTTAATAACAAATCGTGACATAAACTGATGGGTATCAGGCTTACTCATACCATAATCCAGGAGTGACTTATGACACTAATAGAAGGACCAGAACTTGATTAAGCTATATACGCAAATTGCTTAAGAATGCACAAAATGAACATAGGTATTGTAATACCCCTGTTTTGATTCCCCATATTAACTAATTTATTTTGTTAATTTATGAAAGGTCGGAGTGACTAAACAATTAAAAGAGGCCAATGTGCCTAGTAAATGTAATGGTTTGATCATTATTAATAATAAAATATATCGGTGGTTTCTAGATGAACAAGGACAATATTTATAGGGTTTTATGATTCCACGAGAGAGGGGGATTAAGGGGATAATTATTTTATTATATTTTATTTACCCATAATTTATTTAATTGAGAGAAGTGGTTACATGAGATTCTTGGGGAAGTCCATGTGGTTGTTGATTTCTATGTAAATATATAAACCCATCTTGTGG
>ML846824.1:27787-46426 GCA_009831015.1 Picea engelmannii
GTTTTCCCTGTTTTTGTATCTATATGTGAAACTTCTTGATTAATGACAGTCAACTTCTTATTCCATTTGGTTTCCATCTAATGTTGAAAGACTTCATGATTGACTGAGTCACATGAAGCATTGTGATAATGTTATATAAATGTTTTATGGTAACATTGTTATGAATTATTTTAATGTTCTTGTGATTTAAATAATGTTGTAGGTGAATCCCCCTATTGACAAGTGGATTCCCTCTTGGTCTCTAGACTCCTAAGGCTAAGACAAAAAAGTGCTTAACATGGACACTGACATCCTTTTATATCTAATCAATCTAACATAAAAAGGAGAAGAAGAAAGATATGTACCTTATTAATGACGTTTGTCCCTGCAAAGTCTAGGCTGAGCTTCGATCCTGAGCTCCTTGATAGGTCTTGTAGAACAAAAAAGGATACAATGGAATTCCTACTCTACTAAGATTAGCTCAAATATAGATCCATATACTGCAGACAAACTCATGTGGAACAAACATAAGTTTGAAAGAAACAAGCCAGTCATTGATGTACTGATAAGAACAAGTCAAATTACTTACAATACTTTAATGAAGGTGCAACAACTTCTTCCAATTCTCCTTGTCCAACCCCTTTTCTCAACTAATATACATTGATTGCTTTCATGGCATACCACTTATAGGATCATAAGTCTGGTATAATTCTCAATCTCCATCTTCCCTTTCACCATGAGAAGGCCTCCTTATATAACCTTGGAGAGGTCCAACTACTTGACAGATATTTGGGATAAGTTGAGGATTCCTCTCCTTTAGTGGAGGATCTCCCCTAAGATCATGCCTTGACCATCTATTTGAATCCATCCACCTTTAGGAATTGAGGGATTCTTCCCTGATTTGCCTCAAAAAACCCAAAACTTGCTCAGAAAAGGGTAGTGCTCCCCCAAAAGGTTGCACATGGCACTCAAACACTCCCCCAAAGAGGCTCAGGGAGCGCCACCACTCCCTGACAGTGGGTAGGGGAGCACTCCTCTCCAAGATCCATTTTTTAGTGGTTCTTTCAATGGCAAAAGGTTTGTACTCCCTTTCAACTGATTTCTCTTCTTCCAAACTAGCCTTTGAGGTGCCTTAAGTGTCCTTATAATGTCGTTAGGGGCACGACATAGGCAATATGGTAGCATGATGTTTATGACACTTGCAATAGTTGTGGTCAATATGCAACACTTGCAGACAAGATGCGACACTTACAACACTCATAATCACGACACTTGCGACACTATTAAAGTGTGTAATTTTGATGTGTAACAGATTGCCCCCCAAAGTAAGAAGTTAGAAGAAGATGATGATTGAATTACTTTGTAGAATTTTTTGAGCAAGGGTATGGATGCAGAGAAGCCATAAAAATATGCACACAACCATCAAATAAATATTATGACATGTTTCAAACTCAAGGCAGACATACCTATGCTTGAGTGATAAAGACTTTTTAGGTATGGCCTCCATAAAATATACCGTGGATCCATAATTATATTGACAAAATGGTATAGCCACTGTAGATACAATGTGGATGTATACTCTTATGACTTGAACTGATCGTAGCCACGAAGAATACACAGTGGATCTATGAGATGACAAGACATAGACATGACCAATACAAAGTGGATCTATGTAACAATATATGTGTCATAGTCCAAAATAACTCCTTCGCAACCTGGGAAAAGTATACATAAGAGTGATGACTCAACCGAGGGTCTTCTTACCGATCCCGATGTAGTATGAATCTAACCATGTGAATAGATGTCCTGATGTCGAACATGGAAAAAAACACTTGATTACAGGTCAATGAGGTAAACTGTTAACAAGCACGAGGGAAATCACCATTGATGTCAATGATTCCCAAGGTACTCTATTACATTCCAACAAATGTGAATGGATGAGATGAAGTTGAACATTTGTGGAATCATCCAATTAGATTTCAATGATGTAAACCCATTGTCAGATGCGAGGAGACCTGCCATTGAGGCATGCAGGTCCGAAGGTAGTAACTAGCTTCTAAGTATAATTTCCAGATAATGTCTTGAATTTGACAGGAACAGACTCATCGAGGGAGGGCCTTGATGTATCCCCCGTCAATGATACAAAACTGACACAGAGATGAAATTAGTAGATCAAATGAGAATGGAATGACACGGGTATTGAAACAAGATATTTGTGATGGCTGACTCTCGAGGTAGATACTTCCCTTGAACACTGAGGCGCAATAGAAAAAACTTGACATGGACCAAAACACGATGATGCAGTGGATATAGTGACTTTCATCGGATGACCCAAAGGAGTAAAGGAAAATCAGAGGATTGGCTCAGTGCATAGGTTTAGTGGATTAAAATATGTGCAAAACAAAGTACTGTGTTCAAGGGAGACTGTAAGGGTTACTGGTAATGTCCTAAAAAATACTGCTTGGCTTTCTTCTTTCAATTTTTCCCCCATCCAGATAGACGAGTACCTCTTTTTAATTTAACGAGCTTGAGGAGGGTAACACATGCTCGAAATGAATCACCTTCGGTAAGTCCCTCTTCCTTTGTTTAACGAACTAAAAGAAGTAAGGGTTCGATCCCGTATGGGCCCTTCAATGTATGCTTGTTTAATGAGTCCAAAGAAGGTAAAATCGGTGGTTTTTCATATTTAGAGAGTCTGAAAACAACTTAAAGATGACTCCAATGTTTTCCTTTTTTCGTAATGTTAGTCTCATGAGGCTGAAAAAGAGATAAATTATCACTCGAAAGACGCCCTTTCAAACCTTTTAACGAGTGGGAAAGGAAGCAAGATCACTCAAAAATATTTGAATGTTTAGAGAATCTGAAAAAAGATTAAAGACAACTCCAAGGGGTTCCTTTTTTGTATATCCATGCGAGTCCGAAAAAGTGATAAAATTTTACCCGGTTTCATTCTCATGTATTTACAAGCACGAGAAATATCAAAGACTAAGCTTGGTATTCCCCCAGCCTCAAAGCTAGTTTCCTAACTCCAGAATGATCATCAGAGGCTGGAGACATGCCCTCCAAGATTCAATTCATTCATCGACTTTGAGGTTGTCACCAATTTCTCTACTAGATGGAGAAAAAGGATAAGGGTGGATGAAAAGAAGGTTCAAGAGAGGTGACTGTTTAATTTTTTAACAAGCTTGCTATAGAGAGGAAAACTATGCTCAAAGATTTTGTTTCATTTTTTAACAAGCTTGCTACAGAGAGAAAAAACTATGCTCATGATCTCTGTTTCATTTTTTAACAAGCTTGCTACAGAGAAAAGAAACTATGATCGTGACCTATGTTTCATTTTTTAACGAGATTTCTACAGAGAAGAGAAACTATGCTCGTGGAATCTCCTTGATCATGGCTTCCAAGATAATACCGCTCTGGAAGGACACCACATCAAGGGACAAATCTCGGTCATGGCTTCCAAGAGATCTTCACTGGATGGAAGAAAATCACTCTGGAAGGAACACATGTCGAGGGCCGCGACAGGGGTAAGGAGATCAGGCTCCAATAGCCCTATCGAAGCGATCACCATGTCAAATATCGGATCCAAATCATATGAAGTTGAAGTCATGGGAGATAACGCCACATAATTGACATGTCATGGGGGAGATACTATCGTCATATAAGAACCATTCAGGGAGGTAATCCAGTCAGGACCAATGAAGGAAAGTTGATTAATAGTCACAATTTTTCCATCGTGAGGGAAATATATCACACAAAAAAGAGTGGACAAAATAGCTTTCATGACATAAACATAATCCCACCCAAGGAGTAAAGTGAAATCCAAGGGGTCTCGGACTACCATGATGTCAATAAAGACAGTTTTCCCTCCCAAAGTTATGGGAAACTGAGGAAGGGTCCCTAAAGGTTGACTGGTTCTTCTTTTAAAAGCTAACAGATTCTATGTATCTGGTGTAAGCTGAGGACAACCCAATGCATGCCAAGCAACAGAGGACAAAATACTAATGGGAATACCTTCATTTATCAGTGTTTGAGGAACGTCCCGACCACAAGCCTGTACTGTAATATCAAAAGGAATGTGAGAAGGAAGACGAGGTCCAGTTAGCATAGCCCAATCAAAAAGGATGGCCTCATTGCTTGGAGGGGGTTTCGTGGGAGAATGAGGAATGCCCCCAGCATGGTAGATTTTGTATCAATGAGAAAAACATGGGTAGTATCGGGTTTACTCTCTAGAGGGAGAGTAGGATCGATCGATGATGGGATCGGATCAACCATGTTGGAACTCTTCAGAGGAAGAGTGGGACCGATTATGTAACCGAAGCAATCACTTTGGCACTCTTCAAATGAAGGGTGGGACTGACCAAGGAAGGGACTGGATCAACCACTTTGGCACTCTCCAAAGGAGGAGTGGGATTGACTGATGATGGTATCAGATCGACCACCTTGGCACTCTTCAAGGGAGGAGTGGGATTGACCGACGACGGAACCATATCGACCACTTTGGTTTCACTCTTCAGATGAAGGGTGGGACTGACCAATGATAGGATTGGATCAGTCACTTGGGTTTCACTTTCCAGATGAAAAGTGGGGTTGATCGATAATGGAACTGGATCAACGACTTAGTTTTGTGGTTCAATCGAGGAGGAAACTAGATTGACCAACTAATCAACCAGACTGACCGGGGATGGAACTGGATTGACCAGTCCATCAACTAATAATGGGTTGGGGGAAATCTTACGATAACCTTTTGGAAGTTGAAGTTTTTCCAAAAGAGAAGAATCCTTGTCCATATGAGGACAAAGGTGAGAATAATGATCACCTTTGCATAACATACAAGGAAATTTGACAGTCATCTTCTTCTTACCAACCTTAACGTCACTAGTTGACGGGGTATCACTGGCATGACTAGAAGAGGCCGATGAGAACCACATTTCTAAGACCTTGGAAATACCAGGGCAATCCCTCATAAAGTGGTCACCCTTACAAATACTGCAAGGGAATTTGGGGTTTAGATTCTTTATTTTAATCTTGTTGACCTCATCAACACTCCTAGTACTATTAATAGTAGCTGGTTGCTTGGATCCAACATCTGATGTTGTTGGATCCTTGGTCCTTTTCAGGCTCTTCTTCTTCTTCTCTTTCCATTTCTTCTTCTTCTGATCAACCTGGCTACTTTCTTTAGAGATTTCATTAGGTGAAGAAGGAGAAAGGGAAGGAGACTTAGTGGGTGAAGAAGGAAAAACGTCAACATGAGGTTGATATGTGGGTGGTTTACTGACATCTAAAGTATTATGTGCAGTTGAAACATTGGGAAGATTCGAGATCACCAGAGTGGGGAATAGCCAAACCGGTAATCCGATGGTGAGTCCTGGAAGACTCAGTGTGGCAATTTACGGAGGACCAAAGTTTCCTCGAGACAAGGGGTCCCTCCATTGGTACTCTCAGGATTTGATGCCATTAACACTGACTTGACCTAAGGTCCACTAAGTAATACAAACAACACACGCTATGAATATGAGAAGAAAACAATCAAACAAACCTTCCCACAATGAAACCACTAGTTGGTGATGAAATCCAACATCACGAGATAAACATAGGAAGGGGCAGGGATAGAGAAGGTGGATTAGTTACGTTGGCGACCTACTTAATGAACTTATGCCTTGGTGCAATATTCCATGCAGTAATTGTGGATTTACCCTTCAAGGAGCCCGAGTGAGTTTGACCAACGTCTGTTCCAGGTACAGTGAGACTTCCCTTCATCGTCACCTTGTGTGAGACCCTAAAAATTATGTCTACTAAGGTCACCAACTCATAGTCAGCACTTGGGTGGGTACAGTCAACAGTCTAGTTGGAACGTATGGGAAGGATAACAAGTCCAAAATCAAATCAAGAGGCTCCCACACATAATCATGGGTCTACCTTCAAGTGACCCCCAAAATACGATCTGACTACTACGAACGATTGAGCCATGGAGGGATAATCTTTGTAACTCTCCCGAAAGTGACCTTGTGCGTAACCCCTGTGTGAGAGGGGGATCCCAAAAATCCTATATGATAATTGGATTTTCTCTCCCTATCGCAAGATTCTAAGTTTGTTTGATAGATTTGGAAAGTTATCCTTTCAACCTATTCCAAAGCCCTACACCTTAAACTAATGTAGGTTTGCTAACAAAGATGTAAAAAAGTCTGATAAATTTTAATTAAGTGTTGATTTTAGTGGTTGTTTTCTACTTAGAGGTGTATGAGAGTGAAAACTAATGATTTTATGACTCATTTCCCAAAACATGCATAAGAAATGATAAGTAATCTTTTCTTTCAATGATTGTCTAATTAAGGGAAGGAGAAGGATTTTCCTTTCACTGTCAAACACTAAGATGCAATGACCTCATGCAATAGTCCTCAATAAGGAATCCAATGAAATGCTAAAATGTTTATATGTGACTGATAACCAGTAGATGTAAAGCTTCCTATGCTAATCAGAATTCAAGAGTTGTGAGATTTAAGCAATCTGGAAGCAAACTTCACATAAACAAAAACACACCCCTGTTGTGATCAAACAGGAAAGAAAAACCAAAAACTCAAAAGGAAGGAAAAAGAGCTTAGACAAGATGACCTCAAAGATTTGAAGGAGAAGTACAAAAGACCTTTGAAACTCTTTACAAAGGCTTCTTCTCAGTTAGATAAATGAGAAGAAAGCAACAACTTAACTCTAAATCAGCAAAGACAAAGAGTGACTTCTAGGTAAGGAAGAAAAAATGTCAAAATTCCAAACAAAAAGAGATCAATCCTTAGAAAGCAAAGTATTGAAGGAAAATATAAAGATAAACTAAGATGATAAGACCCTGTCACCTTGGGCAAGTGAAAAAGGCAAAAACTGAACTCAGAAACTAAAAACCTATAAGATTTCCCACAAAAAAGGGGGTAGCGCTCTGGGGTAAGGGGTACCAGAGCACTCCAACACTCTATGTAAGACCACCAGGGAGTTTTGGCTCTCTTATAACACGTGTAGGGGAGTTCTTTGCTTCAAAAGCTCAGAAAAATGCCTAGAAACACAAAAAATCAAGGAAATTCAGTCAGTCAACTTAATTTTGATGAAATCAAGAGCCAAACAAATAGATCTAAGAATCAAAGAGATAGTATGGAGAAGGTAAAATGAGTGGGAAAAGGGCCAAAAAAATATCTTGTAAAGGAAACAAAAATCAAAGCTCCTCCCCAGTGGAGTCGCTAATTTTCGTTGTAGGTGAATCCCCCTGCGGACAAGTGGATTCCCTCTTGGTCTTTGGACTCCTAAGGCCAAGACAGAAAAGTTCTTAACATGGACACTGACATCCTTTTAGATTTGATAAAGATAACATATGAAGGAGAAGAATAAATACATGTACCTTATTAATAACGTTTTTCCCTGCAAAGTTCAGGCTGAGCTTCAATCCTGAGCTCCCTGATAAGTATTGTAGAACAAAAAAAGATACAATGGACTTCCTACTCTACTAAGATTAGCTCAAATATAGATCCAAATACCGCAGACAAACTCATGTGGAACAAACATAAGTTTGAAAGAAACAATCCAAGCATTGATATATTGATAAGAACAAGTAAAAGTACTTACAATCCTTTAATAAAGGTGCACCAGCTTCTTCCAGTTCTCCTTGTCCAACCCTTTTGCTCAAGTAATATACACTGATTGCTTTGATGACATACCACTTATAGGATCATAATTCTGGTATAATTCTCAATCTCCATCTTCCCTTTCACGATGAGAAGGCCTCCTTATATAACCTTGGAGAGGTCCAACCACTTGAGATATCTTTGGGATAAGTTGAGGATTCCTCTCCTTCAATTGAGGATCTTCCCTAAGATCATGCCTTGACCATCTATTTTAATCCAACCACCTTCAGGAATTGAGGGATTCTTCCCTAATTTGCCTCAACAAACCCAAAACTTGCTTAGAAAAGGGTAGCTCTCCCCGAAATGGGTGCACAGGGTGCTCAAACACTCCCCCAAAGAGGCTCAGGGAGCTCCAACACTCCATGATAGTGGGTAGGGGAGCGCTCCTCTCCAAAATCCATTTTTTAGTGGTTCTTTCAATGGAAACAGGTTTGTACTCCCTGTCAATTGATTTCTCTTCTTTCAAACTAGCCTTTGAGGTGTATTAAGTGTCCTTATGATGTCGTTAGAGGCATGACATAGGCAAGATGGTAGTATGATGTTTGTGACACTTGCAACACTTGCAGACAAGATGCAACACTTACAACACTCATAATGACAACACTATTGAAGTGAGTAATTTTGATGTGTAACAAATACAAGAAGTTCTTGTGTTTAAATTCTTCCTCTTCGGGCTGTTGGAAGATTGATGCTCACAGCAGACCTTTTCACTTTCTCCCAGAAGTCTTCCTCCTACTCACCCTTATTACAACTTACTGTCTGAAGTTAAAATTAAGACCTCACATGTTCATGCATAGCCTTAGTCCAGGATTTTTAGTTAAAATGATATTGTACTGATTTTACTTCTAGTCGATCACCCTTTTAATAACAAATCGTGACATAAACTGATGGGTATCAGGCTTACTCATACCATAATCCAGGAGTGACTTATGACACTAATAGAAGGACCAGAACTTGATTAAGCTATATACGCAAATTGCTTAAGAATGCACAAAATGAACATAGGTATTGTAATACCCCTGTTTTGATTCCCCATATTAACTAATTTATTTTGTTAATTTATGAAAGGTCGGAGTGACTAAACAATTAAAAGAGGCCAATGTGCCTAGTAAATGTAATGGTTTGATCATTATTAATAATAAAATATATCGGTGGTTTCTAGATGAACAAGGACAATATTTATAGGGTTTTATGATTCCACGAGAGAGGGGGATTAAGGGGATAATTATTTTATTATATTTTATTTACCCATAATTTATTTAATTGAGAGAAGTGGTTACATGAGATTCTTGGGGAAGTCCATGTGGTTGTTGATTTCTATGTAAATATATAAACCCATCTTGTGGGTTATTTGGGGGTTCTTCTCCATTCACACTTTCACTCTTTCATTGATTGTTGCTCAATTATCATTCTTAATTCATTCTTGTTGCTAGTAATGACTGGTGTATTCTAGCCATGAATTTGTTCCTACATGCCTAAGATGCATTGGAATGTACTAGATTTTATTCACAACTATGAGTAATGAGAGTCCCAACATGGATATTCTTGAACAAATGCATTGGAGCCCTCAAAGGAGGTGGAAAACCCGAGGGACTATGTGGCAGAGAAGGGAGTCCATCCTTGTTATAACCCTAATTTGCACCAGACATGCTTACCCGGCATCATGCCATCTCAGATTCCTTCTTTGCCAAAACACTGCTAAACAAATCTTCTTAAAACCCCTTTTATAAGTACCCATGCGCCCTGCTCCATTACTGAATGTGTGTACATGCTAGCTGACCCAAGACAGCCCGTGTGTACCTACAAAAGCACAAAAAAAGGAAAGTTGTTGACGGAACACACAGCTTTGGGTAAGTTAACTAAACCTTTCGGCCATGCATGGCCGGTCACTCGACCAAATACCTAGCTTCTTCTAGCCTATAAAAGAAGGGTTAGGGGTCCCATTTGAAAAGAGGAGAATCATAGTAAATAAACTATACCCAATGAATGCATGATTCATGGGGGGGGCATGAATCGTGCATTCATTAGTTTCTTTTAGAATATTTTGTTATTTCTACTTTGATTGGAAGAAAATAAAAAAAAAAAATAAAAAAAAAACTTAGTTTGTTATATCTCTTTCTTTCCTAGCATTTTCTTTGCATTGTTATTTCAAAAATAAAAAGAAGTTAACATAGCGTTGTGTTTTCTTCTAATTTTAAAAGCATTTCAAATATATATATATATATATATATATATATATATATATAATCATTCTTTGCCAATGTTCATATAAGTTTCATCATTTTTCGCAAGAGTCTTAACACTATCAGTTGCACTACGATACCCTTTTGATTAAATCAAGACAGTAAAAAGAACGCTAATTAAAATTTACTAGACCTTGTGTTTGTAGGGTCCATCAACTAGATTAGCCTAGAGCCTTGATTTAGGTTGGAGAGGAAACTCTTCAAGGCTATAAAAAAAAAATACGAGTCTGTGCTAAGGAGTGTAGAAATCCAGTATCGTGAAAGTTATCTGGGACCCCCCTTTAACACAGGGGATAAACACGTGGTCACGTGTGGAAAGGTAGCGGAGATAACCCCTCCAAAGTTGGACCAATCGTATTGGAGAACACATATAGAGGGCTTGTCTTGGGATTTCGTTGATTGCATTTGCCACGGAGCTTCGTGGGTCTCAAATCCATTTGAGGTCCTTAGTTGTCTTCCGGGCCACTTTTTTCAATACCCATGGCAGGTTTTGGACTTGATACCCTACTCATTGTGGTCTACCCAACTGTCGACTATACCCTCCTGGTGATTGTTCGCGTGCTGGCAACCTAGTTTCCTATCTTACTAATGACATACAACAGTGACTATGGGGGTATACCACGGTACCTAGGACATACATCGGACCACGCTTTTCAGAGTATACCCGGAGGTTGCTTCCATTTTTTAGTTGCACTTGCACCGGTAAGTTGCTCTAGTGTTGGTTGGTGTAATTGTTCTTCCAACTAGTTAGTCGTTTGCTTGATTTTCCTTTAGGAAATTTTAGTGCTCTGTGCTCCCTAGTTTTCCATAGTGAGTTAATTAGTCATGGATTTGGGTCTCTTACATAACATAATTGTACTAATAAAAAACAGTTATGCAACAACAAATCATTTATCATAACATAATTGTACTAATTCATACGAAGCATTCGATCATGAACTCTCTGGCATGAGACGAAACACAGATGGAAAAGGAAAATTGTTTGTCATAAAACAAGAAATCTCAAACATAGATGCATAACCCAGAAACCAGAATGGTTGTTAAAACTTTACAATCGGGAGCTTCTCTCTACCATCGATGGATACAAAAATGGAGAAAACGCCTACATATACTCAAAACAACAACAGCAAAAAAACTGAGACGTTGCATTAAAACTTCGCGTCTGCATGGCTTCTGACAACCTGGGCCTGCAATCCTTGAATAATCGTGCACCAACGACGGACACAATTGGACTCCTGACATCTCCGTGGGCGAATCGACGTGCCTTTAATTCGTCGCTGGACTTTCCCATTATGGCGGAGGTGATGTCTAACCACCACCAACTGCTTCAATAACTGCTTCCATGGGATTGAGGATGGCCCGGCCAGATCGACACTTTTGAGACGTGGAAGACGTTTCGCGTTGCCACATGGATTAGCTGAGTGGCCTGATGAATAGGCATGGAGGCCAGCGTGAAGGATGGGGCGCATAACGGGAGTGGTAACACCGAAATTATGAGGGTGTGAGAGAGGTTGTAGGAGAAGGCACATGGCGGAAGACAATAAGCGAAGGGGGCAGGAGACGAGATATAATGGACACACTTTAATGGGAGGTTGATGTGGAAGAGAGCGGGACACATGGAAGGTGGTGAATGGATGAGGATATGGGAAAGGATATCGTGTGGTTAGGTGGAGAGCAGATGGAAAGATGACACAAAAAAGGGGGGGGGCACGTTGATCAAACGCAGAATGAAAGTGGATGTCCAGGTGGTCTGTGCGTTTTTTATCTGGGTGCCTCAATCGCGGCTGTCGGAGAGATGCGTCATCGATTCCGGACCCCCCCCCTCTGCTTAAAGGTAGAAAGGCGGGGGGGGTCCAGAATCACCCTGCGCGCCATTGATCCAGGTGCTTCGATCGTAGCCGTTGAAGAGGTGTGCCCTCGATTCCAGACCCCCCCCCCTCTGCTTAAAGGTAGAAAGGAAGGGGGGCTCTGAAATTCCATGTGCATCGTTGATCCGGGCGCGCGAATCTTGGCCATCCAGATATGGTTTCCATTTAAACATGGACGCATTTACATCCCAAACTTAGGGTAAGTGGGTTTTCAACCCATTTCTTCACATTTTCACCCCGTTACAAGAAATATCGCTAACACGTCTACGATTCATGTTGGAGATAGGTTGAAAACCTCTGCAAGTCACGTTGAAGACCAACACCCAGCCTCTGCAAGTTATGTTGAGGGCACACACTCACCCTCTTAAGTCATGCTGGGGGAAAAAGCCCAGTCACTGCTAGTCATACTAGTAATAGGTCTGCAGCCTTTGCAAGTCATGTTATCGACCCATCACTAACCTATACAATTCATGTTGGAGATGAGTGACCAACCATTGCTAGTCATGATGGGGGCATTAATTTTGTTGAGAAACCTAGACGAATAAGATGTAAGCCTAAGTTCCCTTATAAGCTTTGCAAGGGAGATCACCTTACTCATTTGTTCCCTAGCATTCCAGAGGTAAAAAGATTGTGGTCCCTGTCTACAAGCTCTTTTGATTCTGAGTCTTTTGAGGTTTCCTCGCAATCTATTCAACCATTGGTTGAGAAAGTGGTCATGCTGATGTGGTCATTGGCTGATCCCACTCCTCTTTTGAGGGGTGAGGTGCCTTTAGACCTTGTAGTCTCTAAGCCTATTCATCCATTGATTGAGAAAGTGGTCACGCCAATGCAGTCATTGGCTGATCCCACTCCTCTTTTGAGGGGTGAGGTTCCTTTAGACCATGTAGTCTCTTATCCTATGCATCCATTGGTTGAGAAAGTGGTCACATAGATGTAGTCATCAGTTGATCCCACTCCTCTTTTGAGGGGTGAGGTGCCTTTATACCATGTAATCTCTCAACCTATTCAACCATTGGCTGAGAAAGTGGTCATGTTGATGTAGTCATTGGTTGATCCCACTCCTCTTTTGGGAGGTGAGGTTCCTTTAGACCATGTAGTCTCGCAGCCTATGCATCCATTGGTTGTGAAAGTGGTCATGTTGATGCAGTCATCGGCTGATCCCACTCCTCTTTTGTGGGGTGCGGTGCATTTAGACCATGTAGTCATGCAGCCTATTCAACCATTGGTTGTGAAAGTGGTCATGTCGATGCAGTCATCGAATGATCCCACTCTTCTTTTGGGGAGTGACGTGTCTACCGACTATGTTTTTATCATTTATGGTTCAATAATTTCAGAACAAGGAGGCATTATGATCATTTCGAGCACACCCCCTCCAAGCCCTAGGATGGTTTCCATTGATTGGAATGACCTTGTTGAGCCTCGTCTTCCTTCTACCACACCTTTTCAAATAAGGGTTGAAGTTAATTCAACAAACATTTATTGATGTATTGTGAATGAGGGAGCCTTTGCAAGTATTTTATCCTCCTCAGTTTGGAAAGTCTTGGGATCTTCCAAGCTTGTGTCTGCTTCACATGAGTTGTTGGCTTTTGACAGACGTCCTAGTGAATATTTGGTGGTTCTTCCTCAGTTACCTATATATTTAGGTGGGAAGACTATCCTTGTTGATATTATAGTGGTGCAAGGCCCGTTAGATTTCAATCTGCTTCTCGGGCATGATTATGTATATGCTATGAATGATGTGGTGTCTACGCTCTTCCGAGTGATGCATTTCCCTCACAATGGAAGCATTGTCACTATTGACTAGCTGGCATATGATAATCACCATCCTAATTCGGCATTATTTCAGACTACCCCTTTATATGTTCCTAGCATTCGTGTAGACTCTACCCCGCCACGGGTTAATTATGTGGCATCTTATCCTCGATGTTCAATTGCTTCTGAGCAAGAACCTGTGAAATCGTGTTGGCCTTCCTGAGACTTAGTCTCAGCAATTGATCCATTGGTGTATCCAATAGGGGCATGGGAGCCCTCGATTCCCCCTCTTGGTCCAAGTAGGCTTGAGTATCCTTCCGAGTCTGATCTCATTGTTTGTAGATCCTCAATCCCTCATGCTCATGACTCTTTGCTGATAGACTCTGCTAGTCCTGGCCAGAACCTCCATCATCATATGGAGTATGGTCAGTTTACTTCACCCATTGGGACTGTCGACCCTTATTTGCATGATTTCTCGGATTTTTAATTTCCTTCAGATAAGGAAATTCATGACTACAGTTTCTATACCAAGGGAGGACTTACACCATGGTTTGTGTTTTCTTCCCTTTTGGGAGACTTCCCAAGTTGACTATTGAAGAGACTCCTGGTCTGATCCTAGTAGCGGGATCTACCTGAACCAGTTTCATACATGAGTTGTATCCCCCTTGGAGTCTTCTTTAATCCCTTTTTAGGCTCCCTAAAGATGAAAATATTGTAGAGTGACCTTGTTTCTTCACACTCGTTAAGTTGGTCCAGAAGAACGTTCCTTACACCGGTCTTGTTTTAAGCCCTTTTCAGACCCTCTAAACATGAAAAGACTATCGAGTGATCTTGTGGCCTTTCACGCTCGTTAAACTAAAATTTGAAGTCATGTATGTCCGATGGAATTTTACCCCTTTTTCAGTCTAGACGATCAACTGTACGAATAAAGGTATACTCTAAGGAACTCCAGTTCTCTAGAAGAGTACCCTCAGGTATCATTTTAACCATTTTTCAGGCCTGAGGGATTAAATGTAAGAAAAAGGAACCCCCACAGAGTCCATAGTTAAGCTCTTTTCAGACTCCCTAAAATTAAAAAGATTGTCGAGTGACCTTATTCTTTCACACTCGTTAAAATGGTCCAAAAGAACATTCCGGATGGAGTCCATAGTTAAGATTTTTTCAGACTCCTTAAAAATGAAAAAATGGCCAAGTTAAATGGTTTTGAATAGACATCTTGTCAGTGCTAGTTTACCCCTTTTTCAAACTAACTAGACTACCTTCGAAAAAGGTACCCCAGTGGAGTCTACTTTTACATTTTTTAGACTCTCTAAATATGAAAAACCGTCGAGCTTACCTTCTCTGGGCTTGTTAAAATTACATCGAAGGATGTTACCATTGTGTGTTTTGTTAACCGTGTTTGCATACCTGCATCTTTGGTCTAATGTCAGCTCCATGTTTCTCTCAACTGAACCATTTGAAGCATGCCTTATACACAATCCATGTAGCACTTTGCCTCTGCATCTTGACACCTTTGGTCCCAGAAGGGGATTTTCCAGAGTGTCCTTTCTTTGAACATCAGTCTTGTCCTGGTGCCTCGAACTTGTATGTTTGAGACACTAATTCCTCCTTTGTAATGTAACGTTCTTTTATTCTTTTTCCAAAATTATCGAAAAAGACAAAAAAATCAAATATACCACAAAAAGAGGAAGGGAAAAGTATTTTCTTTTTATTGGCAACATAATGAGTCACCCTTGGATAAAGCACATTTGTCTGTTTTTTCGTCAAACCCTGAGATTTAATATGACCTTAGGAAGCTATTCCCACTACATTGAGTTGTGTCCTCCTCCATTTGTTTATTCTTCCAATCATATGGAGATTTTGCAGTGTCTCCTGCCTCGTAAAATAATGTTAATGCCATGCTGCCTGAGTCTCATTATTTGTCATGATATTGTCCAAGGGAAGTTTTTACCAAGTCTAATTCATCCCCTCTATAGTTTGTCTCTTTCCCTCATGCCCGGACATCCCGAAAGTTCAATCAATTATTTGTTCGAAATCAATGAAGCCTTCAGTCTGATAATCAAGATTCTCTAGTCCATGACCGACGAGCTGTCGAAGACCTCTGGGTAGTGAATTCATACACTCATATTACACTCCTACCTGAGTTTTGAATATTTTGAAGTTGTGTCTCGAGCTCTGAAGACCTCATCTCCAGCCATCAGGCCTTATCATCTTCTAGAAGATGGATACTCTACATGTATATCTTTTTTATTTCGATATGTAGCTCCGTTGTGTATTGCTCGCGGCTACACTTTATATAGTTATATGACATGGATCTATAGTGTATTTGATTGGTAGCCATGATTTTTTTTTATCCCGAGCATGGGTATGCCCGCCTCAGTGAGAAAATTATTATTTTGCAGATGACACCTCTCGATTTCTGGTCCCTACGCTCACTTGTTTGGAACATCAGTGAAGATTGTTAATGTATTTCGGCCATCAGATGCTCTTCTGACCTCACACATTAGGGGGCATTTGTTATAACCCTAATTTGCACCAGACATGCTTACCTAGCATCAGGCCATCTCAGATTCCTTCTTTGCCAAAACACTATTGAACAACTTTTCTTAAAAACCCCTTTTATAAGGAGCCACATGCCCTGCTCCATTACTGAATGCGTGTACATGCTAGTTGACCAATGACAACCCACATATACCTACAAAAGCACAAAAAAAGGAAAATTGTTGATGGAACACACAACTTTGGGTAAGTTAACTAAACCTTTCGGCCATGCATGGTCGGTCACTCAACCAAATACCTAGCTTCTTCTAGCCTATAAAAGAAGGGTTAGGGGTCCCATTTGAAAAGAGGAGAATCATAGTAAAGAAACTATACTTGATTGAGCATTCCCTTTGTCCCAACCTTTATCCATCCTTGTGCAAAGAGAACTATAGAGAAAATTAGTTGGAAGACAATGGAAGAAGAGCTTAGGACTAGGATCGAGGAGCAGTAGCCGACTTTATCATTGTAAGGTATCATTGTGAAGTTAATAAAATAATTTCTTTTCCCGTCCTGCCATATGAGATTGTCATTATTGGAATATTGATTGTATGATTGATTAAATCTCTAACCCGTTAGTTCATAGATCAAATGCATGTGGAGTTATTTGTTTGTCTTTAGTGAATGCAGGTCAGCATTGGGAGGAGATTTGCAGTCAAAGAATGACCAAGCGTGAAAAGGGATCGACATCAAAAATGAAGAATAAGGTATGTCAACTTAATCTCTTGAGCCTTGTATTTACATATGAGTAATGGGGGTCTAGGAATGGGATGATGGTAAAAAGTAAGAATCTTTAGGTCATTTCTACATGCATAATAAAACCCTTAAAGCTAGTCCATAGGAGGGATTTCCCACCCATAACAATCCTAATGGGTTTTGTAGGATGGAAAGAAGAGAGTGTTGGCATGTTTACATGTAGAGTGTTCTTGTCATTGATGGAATGATCAAGGTGTGCAGTGATGGAAAAATAGGAACAACGTAAGCTCAAGAGGATTAGCAGAGAGTCCAACACAATGCTTAGGTGTGCACTAGGGATGAGGTTAACTCATTGCCAAAGCTCAAGAGAGATAGTGTACTCAGGTTCTTAGACGGATCAAAGGTCGAGGCCTTTGACACTTATAAATTATTCCAAGTCAGGAGGATGTGTAAGCTCAGGAGGAGAAGTGACAGTGATCATTGGATCCCATTGAGAATTCTTGATGACTGTCATATCTGAATTCAGATAGGTCAAGTGCACAGATGGAGGACAGATCTCAGGCATTAGATCCGAGCATGGGGTCTGACCGTCATTGGATCCAAGAGAACCTGCACATTCTTTAAAGTGTAAGGTGAAGCGAGCTTACAAAATCCTGAAAGAAGGAGGACCTTCCATCTTTGGGAAGGACACGTGGTCACAGATCATCATCTCGCTAACTGAAAGGTCAAAGGAAGGAAGTTCTCTAACCTTCCAACTCGCGAGATATGAAATCGCAATAAGATCTAGGTCGTCGGATCTGGAGTAATTACGAAGTACCAACAACGATTAGATATGGTGAAGCTGCAAGGCAAATATGACCAAGATTTATCCAACTCTCCAAAACTGTGAAGGAATCATGGCTATCAATCGAGGATAGTCATGGATCATTGAATCCAGAGGACACATGTCGAAATATCATTTCGCTGACTGGAAATTCAAAGGAGCGAAGTGTTTATTTGATTGGCGACTGGTCATTTCTCAAGGGCACATCATTGAAGGCTTAAGGGAAGGAGCTAATTGCTAAGCTCCATTTCGTCATTCACAACTTGGAGTATCGAGACCCTTCATCACAGGAATCACGATATGCGAGATCATGAAAAGATCTGGACTGTCAGATCACCAAGAATTGTGGATCGTTGATCATGCATGAAGAAGGCTTGTGTAGTGGAAAAATTGCGATAAGATATGGATTGTTGATCTAACAGGGGCATGTGGCGATATATCAGAGCACGACAGAAACACCGATATGTGAATTGTGGAACACCTTTTGGCGCAGCCTATGGTCACCGTTGGTGGTCACGTGAGTGGAAGAAGCTAGCAATGTTAATCTCCATCTCGGAGTCTCGACGATTGCAACTTCGAGCATCGAGATCCTTCATCACTAGAATCGTGATGAGATCTAGACCGTCGGATCATTGGATATCTCGACCATTGATCAGGCTCGATGAAGTTCATAAGTTTGCGAAATATGAAGCACCTTTTGGCATAGCCTTTGGTCACCGCCGATAGTCATGTGAGGTGAAGAAGCTAGCAGTTCTAAGCTCCATCTCGGAGTCTCAACGATCGCGACTTGGAATGTCAAGACCCTTCATCACAGGAATGTCGAGATGCGAAATCATGAAATTCAAATTTTGTTTAGCGCTCGGTCATAGCTAGTGGGCATATGAGATAAATGTGAAATCATGTGGATTTAATCCAACAATGTTGGTTAATTGGAAACTGTTGGAAATATGCCTACAACAGAGATGACGCAGATGATCAAGGCGCAGATGATCAAGGTTGGCGCAGATGATCAAGGTTGTCATTGATGGCAATCGATTGTTTATGAAGAACAGATGCTGAAACATGCTGCAACATAA